>JAANDG010000397.1:0-139023 GCA_036852015.1 Pelodera strongyloides | reverse complement strand
AAGTCACCTCAATAAGGGACGCTCGGTAATCGACCAGAGTCGTAAGTCCCTCAAGGAAAAAATGGAAGAACTCTTCACAAACACTGATGAAGGGGACGCAGATCAAGTGGCATCAACGGACGAGTATGCACAGCGAGTGGAAAGAATCGAGGAGGAGTGCGAGAACCTGACGTTCACTCTGATTGAACGCCTCGAGGAATTAGCCACCCAGCAACGTATCTCAGCGGAACTCCAACGGCAGGCAGCGGCAGCGGCATCGGCCCCGCCATCCAGAGGACCATCGCCGCCCGTGATTCCTGATGCTCGCGCCCAACAACCTCCGGCAAACAATTTTCGACTACCGGAAATCGCTCTGCCAACCTTCGATGGGGAGGTAGCAAAATTCGCCGAATTTTGGAGGCCTTCGAGCAGGCAATTCACTCGAATCAATCGATGACGGCTCCTGTGAAGCTGCAGTATTTACGAACCCTGCTGAAAGGCCCTGCTTTGACAGCCGTCAGGAGCCAGCCGCTCACTGCGGAGGGATATCGACACACCGTGGACCTAATCAAGGACAGATTCGGATCCGACGGCGTCGTTCGTGAGGAACTACTGAAGAAACTCATGGGCCTTCAGACTCCCAGTGTGAAGGGGTCTGCAGCACTTCTCAACATCATTGAGGACCTAGTGCGCAAGCTCAGAGACGCTGGGTGAACCAGTCGACAACCAATTGTTCCTGGAAACGATCATCCGGAAGTTCAGCAACGAGGTCATTGAACGTGTGATCGAAGCCCGTTTGGCTACTCCAGGACCAACTACGGCCGAGAATCTGATGACCGTGCTTCGTACCGCAGTCAACTACCTGGAGATGAAGGACAAATTCTCCACACAGTTGAAAACTCAACCTGCGGAAGTCAAGAAGCAGCCAGAAGCCTCCGCCAATGCCGATCGTAGACCCGACCGGAAGGAATTCGGTCAGAAGAAGAACAACTTCCAACCGACCGACCGATCTACGTATCCGCAGCCCGCTGGCAACCATCAGCCACCGAAGAAGACGCTTGGACCAAGGACCGAAAATCCTGCTCCGCCTCCTTCGGCCGCAACAAACGATAAGTGCTTCGTTTGTAATGGTGCCCATAGCCCGTCCACCTGCACTCGGCCCATCTTCGCAACAAGAGAGGCCTTCCGCTCACAGCAGCGCTGTTTCCGGTGCAGTGGAACGGACCACAGAATCGCTGATTGCCAGAAGGTCTGTGACCATTGCAAGGGAGCACACCATGTCTCCCTGTGCATCCGACTTCGGGAAGAAAGGGATCGGAACAACGCCACCGCATCCGTCGCCGTCATCGGGAAAAGGAAGCGCGCCAAGAGTCGACCAAAAGGCACTCGGAAGCAACAGACGCGGCAGGAACGGAAGGACGATGAGAAGGAATACACCCTCGAAATAACGATCCAAGGCGACAATTCCGAGGGAGAATCACCCACATCAGGGAACGATCGAATTCCTCACTCGAAGCAGCGTTCGGTCGCTTACGTTGAAAAAAGGAAGCAAGCAACAGAGGCTCCTCGCTTACCTCAACGAAGTAACCAGGATCAGAAGGGTCCCAAGATTCTCAAAGGACCGAGCAGCAAAAAAGAGGAAGCCATCCACAACAGGAACGTCGAGCGCAAGAAGGGCAAGAAAGAAAACCCGGCGACTAGTTCGTTGATGGATAACAACTCAGCCATGCTCGTTGCTCCCGAGACTAAGGAGGATGCTGTCGCGGCCTTATCCGCTGGATCCGAAATGATGGTCGGAAAATTGAACTTCCGGGGACAGGAAAGCCCTCACACTGCTACTGTGTTTTACGACACTGGCTGCACTTGGACATTTGTGTCGGCAAACTTTGCTCAGCAACTGGGATTGAAAATGCTGAAACCACATCACCTGAATCTGCAAACCTTCGACGCCAACAAGCGGCAAGACTTCTGGGAAGTCGAGCTGGTCGTGGAAGCAGACAATCAGGCTTACAAGATCGCAGCTCTGGTAACGCCTACCATCCGCGCATTTCTGCGCCCCACGCCACCATCCAAAGAGGACTCCGAATACATCCGCGAACGAGGACGTCGAGCAGTATACGCGGAGGGAGATGTGGCTAATGTGGAACCGGACCTCATCATTGGGCTAGGATCGATGCTAAAGTTATGTGATCTAACTGGCATCGAATATCTTCCATCGGGCAACTTGTGCCTCCCCACGGTCGGTGGAGACATCATTATCAAAGACCCGAGCAACATGGAAGGACCTGTCGCAAGTATGGTCGTGGAAGGCAAGCAGAAGGAGCCTGAGGAAGACAGCCCACGACCAGTCATCGTGGAGCACGATGCCCTGGCAGAGGAAAACTTCCTTGAGAAATACTGGGCCGTACAACTCGAAGGAGCCGAAGCTATGGTCCCCAAGGAAAAGGTCAAGGAAGAAGGACAGCAAGCGCTTCGAGAATTCTTCGAGAAGACAACGAAGTACCAGAAGACAAACAAGAAGTGGCACATATCTGTGCGTTTGCCTGTGGAAGAAGAACAGCGAGAATCAATGAGCGTCAACTACGGAATCGCAGCTAAGCGTCTCGAGAACTTCCTTCAGAAGAACAAGCGTGACGTTCTGCAAGCGGTCTCCGATCTCTTCGATGAATATCTTGATCGAGATATGATCGAACTCGCCCACCCACAGCGAAAGACAGGAGCTCCAGGAGAAGTGTGTTATCTTCCTCACCACTGCGTCGTGAAGATGGACAAGGCCACGACCAAGATCCGGCCGGTCTTCGACGGAAGCGCTGCGGAAAAAGGCAAAAAGAGCCTTAATTCCCTTCTTCCCACCGGTCGCGATGCTGTTTCTAACTTGACGGGGATCCTCCTGCGAGCCAGAGCAGGGAAGTATCTCGTTACAGGAGATCTCGAGAAAGCCTTCCTCCATGTACGGATCAACGAACTGGACAGAGATCTCTGCCGATTCCTCTGGGTCAAGGACGTCACCAAGTCGCCAACGAAGGACAACATCCTCGTTTATCGCTTCAAGGTACTGCCGTTCGGATTGACCAGCAGTCCTTACCTACTGAACCAGGCAATTCGCTTCCACCTGAACAACGGAGGCTTCGACGGAATAACCTGGCTGAGAAGGGACCTCATGAATTGTACGTACGTGGACAACGTAATCGTCGCTACAGATCAGCGAGCGACGGGTCACATCATGGAATTGAAGAGGTTCTTCGAGTCCTGCGATATGTGTATTCGAGACTTCAGCTGCAACGATCTCGATGCTATGCGATATCTCAATGATAACGAACGAGACGGCTCCACTGGTCCCATACCACTTCTCGGGCTTCATTGGGACCGAGACAACGATCAATTGCTCGTCAAGGCAAAGGTGAATGTCATGGACACCTTGACCAAGCGCCGGTTGGCCAGCGCAATCGCCAGCATCTTCGATCCGATGGGATGGTTAGAACCAGTTATTCTTCCCCTTCGACTCCATCTGCAGGAGTTGTGGAGAAAGAACATTCCGTGGGACACGGAACTAAAGGACGAGGAAGACCGGTTTCGAAAGACGGCAGACAACATCGATGGAACCGTTCTACGATTCCAACGTCACGCCGTCACATATAATTCCGACTTGGTTGTGTTCTGCGACGCTTCGGAAAAGGCATACTCAGCAGTTGTCTACGCCGCGGAAATCCGACAAGCAAACATTCTTATGTCGCGTACGAAGTTGGCCCCGCTCAAGGGAAATTCAACAATACCAAAACTCGAATTACAAGCGGTGACCCTCGGAATGCGGCTGCTCCGACACGTTCTCCAAAATCTTCCGGAAAAACAAGTGCGAAAATGTTACGTCTACACAGACTCGACTATCGTGCTCGCCCAACTGAACAAGAAAGAGCTGTCGACCCGAGAAGATGGCGTATTCGTGTTCAATCGGGTGAAGGAGATCCGAGACATCGCCAACGACAAGATTTTCTTCGGGGAAGTCCGATTTGGACACATCTCGTCAGAAGAAAATCCAGCAGACATTGCATCCAGAGGAACAACACCCAGCGGCCTCCACGCATCGAACTGGATGAAAGGGCCATCATTTCTGACGACATATGCTCACGGACCGGAGTGGCCGACTACCACGAAACTGAAGAACATCATCGTTGATGTGGAACAGTCCCCGGTATTTAACGTCACACGTGCTGAGAACAGCCCACTGGATGAGTTGTTCCCGAAAGAACTGCTCCGAGACCCACGCCCGCCATCACTGCTTACGGCGCAAGAATCCGAGTGGACACGTCGAGCAAGGATCGCAGCGCTGGTTCTCCGCTTCGTTCGCCTGATAACGAAACCACGTCAATTCGCTGATCGAATTTTCAAGAAGGTTCCCTTCCTGAATGAGCACCTCGACGAGAAGAACCTCTCGTGCAAGGCAGTCAACACAGGAAAAATGTGGCTCGTTTTCCTCTCCCAGCAGCAAGCCTGGCCTCAACCGGACAGCGAGAAGGAACTGAAGAATCTGCGAGCATTCAAGGATCCTTCCGGAATCCTCCGGGCAACGCAGAGAATGACGGTGGACCCACTTCCCGACGTGGATCGCAGCCCTCCGATTGTTCCTGGGAAAAGCAGAGTGGCCAAGTGGATTGTCGACGACATCCACCGCAAGACACACGGAGGACTTCAGCCAACCCTTGCCCGTGTACGGATCTCCTTCTGGATCACCAAGCCCCGCTCAGCCATCCAGAAGATCATCCGCGCTTGCGTCCCGTGCCAAAGGGAGCGTAATCGCCCGTTCTCATACCCAGCTCAACCGCCGCTTCCGCATGAACGCACAATGGCAACCCGCCCATTCATGCATACAGGAATCGACATGGCTGGCCCAATCATGTACGCAACGCCCAACGGAAAAGAGAAACTGTGGATTCTCGCCATTGTATGTCTCACGACACGCGCAATCTACCTGGACACTGTCAAATCGCTCTCGACCAAGGCCTTCATGAACGCACTCACTCGTTTCACCGCGAGAAGAGGGGTTTTCGAAGAGAGCACTTTCCGACAACCAGCCGAGTTTCATCCTTGGAGCGGACATTTTCAAGACACTTCTGTCTAATGAGAAGGACGAGGAGAACTTCGCACGACACGCAACCAACCAAGGACTCAGTTGGTCCTTCATCCCCGCATACAGCCCTTGGTGGGGCGGAGTATACGAAAGGATGATTGGTCTCACAAAGTCTCTGCTGCACAAGACCTTCTCTCGAAGAATTCCCGATGAGGACGAACTTGTCACAGCACTCGCAGATATCGAAGGGATAATCAACTCCAGACCACTGACGGACGTTCACACAGGTGACGACTGGAGTGTGCTGCGACCGATCGACTTCCTGCAGAAAGGAATCAGAATCCAGTTTCCAAGGGTTGTTATCGATGAGCTGGATGGAGGGTACTTCGTGCAACAGGATTGGGCGCTGCAAACCCGCAAGGAAGCATTGGAAGCCATCCGTTACACCCAAAAATACTCCGAGAAGTTCTGGACGCTCTTCAAGGAGGAATACCTTTCCGCACTGCGAGAAAGGAACAAATGGTCCGCCAAGTTCCCGAAGAAAGGAGCAGCTCAGAAACTTCCCATCGTCGGACAATTGGTACTGATTCCCAAGACAGGACACCGCTCAAACTGGCCACTGGCAAAGGTCCTAGAGCTGGTTCCAAGTCGTGATGGACAAGTCCGAGCTGCCCGAGTTCTTTTGGCATCCCACAGAGAGTCTATCCGAGCCATCTGCAACATGATTCCGCTGGAACTCTCACATGAGGCTGACGAAGGAAATCTGATCCCCACCACCCCAGAAACGACAGTCTGGCGACGCTTCAACTTGAAGCCACACGAAGAACTCGGGGATGCAAATCTTGAGATCGAGTGGGATGAAGAGGAGGAAGAGGATAACAGCACGGCTGATCCGGCAGTGGCAGCCATGCTAATCGCCGATGAGCCGGAACCTTTCTTCCGTGGTGTACAATTCAAGAATGACCGCGAAAGACTGCAACACAGTGCTCCCCTTCTGTCCACACTCCATGGTCATGGACTTGTAAGAAGACAAGCTATTGAGGACCGAGTATGGCAGGAACTTCAAGAGCAAGAGGAGATCGAACGACAAATCGAGGAAGAACGACAATTTGAAGAAGATCGTTTCTACTACGAAGGCGACTATGGCGGCAACAATTGGCACGGTGGCTACGGAATGATATTCTTCGCGTGTCTCATGAGTCTCGCCCTTCCACTCGCTTCGGCTGACAACGTTCTCTCTCTCGTCTGCACCCCGACCGGTACAACGGTCCACAACGAACAGCGAAGACCGTTCACCTTGTGCTCGGAAGGATTCTGCGTCACCAGAAATGATCCAGAGACCACGTCCGACATCACCTTGCCACCTTCAATCCGTCTCGAACCACATCAAGTCACTCTCAAGTACCAAGACAACAAGGGAGGAACGACGAGCTTTCGGACAAGATGTGAAGGTGTGGACTTCTGCAAAGGATTGGACTGCACATTCTGCCCAGAATCCATCCTTAATGTGGAATGTCATCCGTGGGCTACTATCTCGATCATCGGCGTCCTACTCTACGTGATCCTCGTCGGGTTATTCGTGGTGTGTATGACCCCGTTTCGTATCGGAAGACCCCTGCAGTTGGTAGCACACGGCATCCGAAGAGTATGCACCAACCTCCGCAGGAAGCATACTGGAACGACGACTCGGAAACGATCAATCAGCAATTACGTGCTGATTCCCATCGCGTTGGTGACAATGGTGCGCGCAGCGATGGCGTGCAGCCAAGTCGACGTTTTAACTCTCCCGGAAACCACTTGCCAAGAAAAGAAGTGCAGCACAACCTTCCCTCAGATCTTCCTCCTAGCATCGGAGAACAGGGAAGCGTGTTCATTTCTGACGCTAAACGGCACAGTCGTAGCAGAAGCTCGACTCTCGTGGGACAAAATCAGACTGATTTGTCACAAGGAGACGCTGGCGTACTCCCTGGCTGTCAAGCACAAAGTCGCGAGTGTTAAGAGATGTCCACATGCTGGATCTTGCAAGGGCAGCGCATGCGAAGACGCTACACCGGACACCGTGATCCCAGAGTTACATGAGGCCAATCACCTACCGGGCGTCACGAAGTGTCAGGAGTCGTGTGGAGGACCCGGATGTGGATGCCTTCTTCCAAGTAACGCGTGCCTGTTTTGGAGAGAGGCATTGGAACCGGTATCACGTGAACCAGTAGAAATCTTCCACTGCCCCAGCTGGAGACAAGTCGCTACACTGAAGTTCAGTCTTACGCATCGGCAGACAAGAAACACGCATACTGGCACTCTGGAATTGGAGCTCAACGAACAACAAACAGTTGGAGGACACTCGTTCGAGCTGGATAGCATTTCGTGGACACCAATGAAGGTTCTGAACGACCCCTTTATCCGCCACAAGGAACATCTGGCGCTGTTCAACGATCGCTCTCGAATTCACCTGCTATGTGAAACTGAAGACGCCGCCAGAACTGTCAACTGTACGGCAAAACCGGAATGTTCATGCCGACCGACCGGAGACCGCCTGCAATGTGAATGTGTTGATCATGATCTGCTCCAGAACATGAAGGACCTCACCAAGGCACTCCCATTGTTCACACCAGCTTATGCAGTTCTTCCTCGGAGCTTGGTGCCTGAAATCCATACTTCGGGCAAGGCAATCATCACTACCCACTGGAACGTCTCGTTTAACTCTGCAAAGATCGAAGAAAACGCAGATACGTGTCATGTGGTACAAACAACCGAGCTACGTGGATGTTACTCATGCGCAAGAGGAGCCTTCGCGAACATCACCTGCAAGTCGCAGCAAGGCAAGCAGGTAGCATCCGTCAGATGCTCAGGACACGAAGGATTTATGGTTCCCTGCAGTCCTCAAGGTATGGAGTCTACCGTGCGAATCTACGCTCGGGCCAGAAACGTCAACCTGGCTTGTTCCATAGAGTGCGGAACAGGAGAAACGGGCTTTCGGATTCAAGGGGCACTCCACTACCAAGCGCACAAGTTTTCCCCACTGGGAAGCTTGAAGGTCTATGAAGAACAGCCGATGGAGGCCTGGCCAGACTTTCGCGGCATTGTGGAAAAAATCCAAGAATGGAGCGGCACGTGTCTTGTAGCGGCCATCATCGTAGCCATAACGCTCTACGGAACGTATGTGTTTGGACCAGGCATTATTGCATGGATTCTGATGGGCCGGATGAAGAAGACCAAGCGGCAATGAACTGGCAGAACATCGGGACGCTCCAACCAACCGGAGTTTCGTATCACATACATTTTCGCTATGTAATAACCATCCACTTCCCGTTATGTAAGCCAGGATTAATTCGTCCCGATGAAAGAATTTCGTATTTCTACCCATCACCCATTTCTACTCTTCAATATTCCACTGGTTTCAACTCTCCGCTAATTATTGATGTTTCCCCGGGTTTTTTTTTTTTCTGTTAACGCGGTTCAAAGAACTTCTATCGCCAGACACTCAAGCGTCTCGCTTCTCTGGTGTATTACATCTCGCTTCTTTGTTCGCGGAGTCAGCTCGATAAAAGGCCAACAAGATGTAGTCACCTCGGCACCGAGCCAAGATGCACTTTACACTCCGCAGACCAGCCGCCAAGACAATGATTATGCAACCAACCTACAGGCCACGCCTCCCGGCTGCCCTGACTTTGCATGCCGTCACCTCATTACCAGTATCCAAAATGTCCTCTCTGAACCGTCTTGATTCGACCGTCCGAGACGCCTTTGGACAAAAGGCCCAAGCTCGTATTCTCGAAGGGCTTATTGCGTATGCTGATAAAAAACCTGCACCTCATTCCTGTGAATTCTGCACAAATGATCATTACCCAGCTTCCTGTCCACTCTCAATTCCTAAAAGGGTGGAACAATTATTCCAGCAGCACCGCTGTGTGGTCTGCTTGAACAAGGTGCTGGAGAAAAACCACACACTACCGTGCAAGCAAAGAGGATGTGCCAGGTGTGGCGGCGAGCATAATTCCCTGCTATGTATCCTGGGTGACACCCTCACCGGTCCCAGTTGTGCGCCTTTGCGCATTCTGCATAATCAGTTACTGTGTGGTTCAGAAATTCGAATGAACCAAATTCCATTCGCCCTACAGGATGCTGTTGTCAACCACGAAAGATTTCAAAAATCGGTGCCCAATCTCCTCCATAGCAGATCACCGTATGAGCCGACTGTGCCTATCGCAGAGATCACGAAGAGAATCCGTCTGTCGAAGAAGCAGGAGTGCGAAGCACCTAAACGCACCAGATCACCCTCTGTTAATTCTGGTGCTCCTGCTAAGAAGAGCAAGCACGTTAAGGCTCATGGACGATCGAAGCCGCGTATTCGAGGGAGACCCAGGCCTTCCAGCTCTAAACCGTCCAGTCCCGTACCTCCTAAGTCTCCTCGTCCTCCTACTCCCCGTCTCCGCTCCGTCACTCCAGACGCGGAAGAAGCCGCACCAGCTCCTAACATTGGTGAACAGGCAGGGTCGAGTAATATTCGAAATGTCATTCTCGACGACGACCCATTGGGAGATGACGAATTCTGGGCGGCAGCAGCAACTCGAGAGGAGGCTAAGGAAACCGCCACTGAGGACGACATGATTCAGGAACTGGATTATGAATGGTATGAAGAGGACCTTGATAATCCATCTGGTCTCTAAGCCTATTTATTCCAACCCTTTCCATGTGAGTTTCACCTTTTTGATATTTAAGTAGTGGTCACAGGGCAGTTCTTTAACTTTGCTTGTGTTGTGCGTTGTGTGTGTTTTTTTGGTTGTACTTTTTTTCTCTTCTCCCGCTTATATTTGTTGTGTATTCTGAATATTTGATTGCCATGCATTATTAATTTTTGAATATGTCTTATGATTACTTGTGCCTTTACTTGAATTTTGTGTTGATTCAATTGCTTAGTTTGCTAGTTTTTTCGTTTTCTTTTGTTGCTTGCCTCATGTGTTCTTCATGCAAAATTTCCTTTCCTTTTCTTTCTCTCGTACTATTCCCATCTTGCCGGGGCGCGGAGTGTGCTGACCACGCACTTCTAGCTTTACCCATAATACTATTATAGCATTATACCATATTGTAGTTTGAAGTATACTGCGCACTTTAATTGCCTCTAAGTAAGCCTATATTAGTATTTCCAATAGTTATACTTTAATTTCTCCTTATGTCATCACTTGTCATGGACATCTTATTCAAATTTCTCGGTTTTAGTTGAACCTTTTTGAGCTATTTTTGCCCCCTCGGTTTTTGTGTAAAGTACACATAGGGAAAATAGCATGCAAATTAGGAGAATTCAACTAATTTATTCCCACGCACTCTAGATAGTGTAAGATCATAGGAGAGGCGCGAGAATTATACAAATTTGAGTGATCCAAGACGCAGACAGTAATGATAAATTAATAGTATATCGCAGACTGTTAAAATCTAGAATTAGGCTCCGCCCAACTCCTTTATAAGGAGACCCAAGGAACCTGAATTAAGCCTGTCTACGGCCAAGAACTTCAAAGGTGTGTGTGGTTGAGCGTGTCTCCCGCAATCACCTCGTCAATACTACAAATACTTGTGTGGTTGAGCGTGCTCCCGCAAAAGTCTCCAACTTGTTGTTGTGTGTTGTGATTGCTTCAATAAATACTGTTGATAATACGGTGTTCTATTGACGCAAGATACACACACCCAGGAACCAAGTGCTGACTGACGGTGCAGTCAGTACATTGGATCTCTGTCTATGCGTGCTCGTACTCTCATCGGGTGTTGGAAAACGAGTACTTTTGCTTTGTTATCAGTACTGTTTAACAGTACAAAGAGTGGTGCGAGATTACGTCATGATCATGAGTATATTGCAAAACTTTGAAGGTCGTCAAACCCGGGAGGCGTGAGACCACTTAACCTGCCTGAACACACGGACGCCCTTCGACCTACTGTAAATGGATATGATCCATCTATGCAGGTGTGTGACTGTCACTGTCAGAAATTTCTTAATTCGTAACTGTCTGTCGTCTAGTGTTTGAAATGGTTGAACTCGACGAACTCGTGATTCTTCGCGCCCAATTAGGAACCTAATTTTGAAAAAGATATGGAAGTAAGCGGAATGACGCCAGTGCATTGTAAAAAAATTTTTAATTTCACCGTAGACGTGTTTAGAACGGCTCGTATCAGACGACGTATGGGAATGATTATGTACCGAGATCACTCGCTCCAGTTTCACAGCCAGCACCAGCTGGTTTTTCCTTAATTTTCTTGACAGCTAGTGTATTAATTGTGTTTCACCAAAATACAGTACAGGTAATGGGATGTAGCGATCTTGTTCACCTAATTGAGCATCGAGTATTGTTTTACCCTTACCGTGGACTGTGATATTGAACTTCAATAATTGAAGAAGTTTCATGCAATTCGGGCATTGGAGGTTATCTGTTTTAGTTTAGTGATCAGATCTCAGAGCTAAGAGGATTTAACAAAGTTCACTCAAAGATAAAAATTTGCAATAGCCCTTGATGGATGCTAGATTCTAGCGACGCAGAGTTCGCTTTCCTTCTGATTATGTAGGTCGTCCGTCGTTCAGACAAATGTTTTTTTCTAGGTACTTTAGCGAACAGCACCGGAAATGATAGCTACGTGTATGTCGACGGCGTCGACCACAACCAAGCCACAAGCGTCCTAAATCATAATCATGGTGAGTAGAGTAGTTAAAACGATATAAACCGGTGCGATCCTTGCAACGAATTGTGATTTTGGATAACTGCTAAAACTGCTTTCATTTCCATAAGTATCTGCACCGTGTGTAAATGAATATGATAAAAATCAAGCGCGCTTTGAAATCACTTGTTTATGTATAAGACACAGAAATGAGAACGCGGGAATGAGATTGTTTCATGTGTATAAAACGGAGGAATGAGTTTTCTTGATAATGCAATTATATGTTTCGTAAGGCAGTGTTAGCGTTATGCTTCTTTAATCAGCAAGTACAGTGTTCATAGGTACCCACTATCACTATCTGCCTTGCATTTGCACCTTTGCTTCTTTGGTAGAACCGAAGCAAGGGATACAAAGTTACGTGCCTTTTTGCCTTAAAGGGATCAGCTCACCTTAAATTGTGTCTGTTTTTTTGTTTCTTTATTTTCTATAAGGGATAATAAAAATTTAGAATACAAAAAGTAGTGTTCTATTTCAATACTCACGGAGATATTAGGTGATAAAGTGGTGCATTGATCGGTCCAAAATGGCAAAGGGTAATGGACAATTACCCTTTGCCATTTTGGACCGATCAATGCACCACTTTATCACCTAATATCTCCGTGAGTATTGAAATAGAACACACTTTTTGTATTCTAAATTTTAAAAAAACAGACACAATTTAAGGTGAGCTGATCCCTTTAAAGCGAAATACCGGTCGGCTAGTGAAACGCATCTCAAGTACTTGCATTCATATGCGTTTATGCAAAGTGGGGTCTCTTTTTTATTCTAATGTTTGCTCATTTGAATATGCTGTATAAGAAAGCAGGTGTACGCAATGCGTTTCAAAAACCGGCCGACATTTCGCTTTAACATTTTTTTATCTCAGTTGCTTTTCAGAGCAAGAGCCAGAACATTCGACCAAGACGCATAGGTACTTGCCCGAATATTGTGAAGTTTCGTTTGGCAACGAGGTATCTTCTCCCTTTATTGCAGAATGTTTTCTGAGAGCTCTCGGGGAGACCTTAGACCTTATTAGTTACCTCTAAGGCTAAGTAAGGAAGCTAAAAGTTTGTGCGCCTTTGTGATTATTTATTATAGCGCTATGTATTTTTATAAAATCCTTGCTTTGTGTTGGTGAACTGAAATTGAATTAACCTGGTCAGAGGTTCACAGTACAGTTCCATTTTTGTTTATGTTTTAGAAATGCCGCGTCAACGGCGAAAGGATCCGCACTCTTTCTCCCAAATGGAATGCTGTTAAGGCAGTTAAGGAACTGCACTTTGACCATCCTCCGGCAATTGTTCGTCCGTTCATACAGTGGGTTACCTCTTTTTCCATGGTGTCGCTATGCTATCACCATTTTATATTATTGGGGAATTGGTTACGGAGCACGAATCACATGATCAAGCTTAACATGGAGATATGAGAAAGTTATTAGTTAGTACTTATCGAGAAAGAAGTGAGTTATCAATGATTATCTGTGCCCGCTGCTATTGTGGATTTTTTTAGTTAAATTTGAACATTCTAAGCTTGAAACATGTTTCAGCTTCGTTAACACTGGCTGTCTCCCAGACCCCGTCGCGATTACCAGAGATGTATTTGTTGGATTGTACGACCTTGGCAAGTGGTATGTTTGGTTTTGGTTGTTTGGCCGTCGGATGGCGGAGTTGAATTTATTAACTTTTTATTTGTTAACTTTGTTTAACTTTTTTTATCAATTCCTTATTCCTGCCTGCGTCATTTTGATTCCAAATTTTTTTTTACAGTTATGAGATCACTGATGAAGCGTTCAACATGCAACTGTTTACGAACGTCCAGAATCACGTTTCGGATGACCACGGCGCACTTTTGTTTTACTACAAAAATCTCTGGGAATACCCGGACGTTAGAAAGATGTCAGTGGTTCTAAAAGTTTTTTTTCTTGCAAATGGAGACCTGATTTTTCTCAGTCTCACCCAGCGAACTATTAAGAGCAAATCTGAGAGTCCCTGTTCTCGCCTCAAAGTTCCATCCAAGTTATGCAGATTGTTCGTAAGTATTCGTATAAGCTTCGGGGTCGGCTATTTAAATACCTGTAATGTAACTTTTGCAGGTGTGCGAAAGGGTTCCTATATGACGCAGAACAGATTCTGAGCCAACTTGATGCAGTGAAAGAACTGGGCTTTGAGCAGGTTTGTTTGTTAGTGTCAGTTTGTTTGTTTGTTTGTCGTACGTTGTTTTGAAGGCATTACAATTTTCTTGATGTTAGGGAGGTTTATGTCGTGCACATAAGCGCATTCATTAAGTGTCCGAAGTCAGAATTCAAGGGGTATACGCGAGTGCTATTTAGATGAATGCTATTTTCTCGATGGATCCCCTTGAGGTGCACGAGCTGACGATGTTCAAGGCTCTTACTGCATGGGCGTCGGAGCCTAGGAGGTAGTTTTGATTACCAAACTGTACATTATGTTTGGGCTTGGCTGTAGTACAGATAATTAGGTTTGTGAAACCTGCACGTTCCGACTTCGGATTGGTGTGAATTACTGCTGTATTTGAATGAAATACTATTGAAAGCGCAATACTGGCCGGTTTTTGAAACGCATTGTGGACACCAGCATCCTTATGCTCCATATGTAAATGCGCATAAATTGGAATAACAAATCGAGCTAAATTCGAGCAAATTAGTATAAATACATAAGAATTCAGCTGTCCACGATTTCAAAAACCGGTTTAACATGTTCCACCCACTTTATTAACCCAATCAATTTGCTCGTCGGTTTTTTATGTAGTTATGAAGTGAATTCCAGTTATAGACATTAAAGTTTATTCGGACAAGGCAATACCCAAGTGCAAGTTCAATCTTCAATCTGTACATGTTGTGGTACTCAATTTGTATGCCTTTAGGAAGACGGGCGACGTGATTGTGCTCCTCAGAAAGATTCGCTTTGGAGCCTTCCCTCTTCTGGATTACTACAGTGCGAGTGGACCTTTCCATGTAAAGGGCCTCCTGAACGTTGAGGTTTTACTTAATTTATTTTGTTTACAACTTTCTTTAACGCATGGTACCCTTCTTTTTTTTTGTAAGACCGGGCACCTGGCAAACTCTGGATTGCCTCACTTTAGCCCTCCTGGCTCCTAGGCAACAATCTGGTCTACTGTGAAAAAACTTGGCGTGGAGCAGATTCGAACCCGGGTCACTTGCATGGCTAGCAAGTACTCACCGGTTGAGCTACACGCACACTTGTTCACTCAACCAATACTGATTGTCCCTAGCACCGGGTTACACACAGAGGGGCGGGATGCCTCATGCGGCGCATCTACCCGACTTACCCGACGTACGTATCTACCCGACGTACGTATCCACAGGCTATTGCAAATTTATGTATTTTGGTGACCTTAGGCTACTTTGCAAGCTGACTAGCTCAATTTACGCATAGTCGTTAAACGCCTTAGATATTTCAGGAGAAGATGAAAGTTGTACAACAAATTTCTTCGGGAGCAAGTAGTGGATTTTCACCAAAGGCCAGACTACGGAGCAAGGACGTCATGGAGGTTCATCTCACTCGAGGCCTCATCAACCCAAGGTTGGTGAGCTGGATGTACATGTGCCTGAGTTGTTCAGTGGTAGTAGTAGTAGGGCTCCAGTCTGCCACGCAGGCGGCCCGAGTTCGATTCCCTTACATTTACATGTTAACCACCCCCACCTGTACTTTTGCTTTGTTCTATATCATTTTATGAACAGTCAACACATGTTTTTTGCTCTCTTGCTTTGCAGTTTGCAACAAGTCACTTAGGAACAGTAAACCTTTATATGCAGTTTGGAGTTTGGGGTGTACTGTATTGCAATGTCGTAACTGTCCTAGGGGAGCTTGGGCAATATAAGGTAAGACGGATACGCCCGCCGCGGCCATCTGTTGATGTATATTTGGAGTACATTGTTTTCCGTTTCTTTTCCCGTTTGTGAATTTGTGATTCATTACAGAGACTCGGAGATCGACGTGCCTTATGCCATCTCGTTTGTTGTGAGCAAACCCGTTCGAATGATTTGCATGTATAAGATTACTGGATCTAGCCTTACGGACCAGCTGAAGGTATGTCTGTTGTGATTTTGTCGATAATTGAGATGTTGCTTTTTATATATGACTTTATTAAAGTCATCTAAATATGTGTGTATATTGGCTGCAATAAATCAGTTTCTCTTAATTGTTTCTCTTTGTATGTTTGGTGCTACGTTACGTCTGTATCTCGATCTGGGTGCTTTTATTGTTGATAAATTTGCATATTATGCGTATCATACTGCATTCTGCTGTTAGTTCGGACCAGCGGACATGAACACGCAGATATGAGATACGCAGTTTCGTTTATAACCTTTCTGATTACTGGTGTTGGCCAAATGCATTACCGTATGTGATCACCAACTGCACTGTCATACGCGCCGTAACTTGCATATTTTTATGGGAATATAGTCCATCATGCTTTTTCAAAATCCGGTTGTTATACCGCTTTAAATTACGCAATGGTTTCAGGTTCGCTGGGCTCTGATGGAAGGTGTTGAGGGCGCGAGGCATCCAAATGGCGGACCGTTTACAGAACAGCTTATGGGGAACCTGGGCAATTCTCCTCATATAGTTACCGACCAGAAGTACCCTGTCCTCCAGGTAGTTTATAATCTTATCTTATTATATAAAGGAGAAGAGTCTAGTTGTTTGTCACCGAATCCGCAACGAAATCCATACTACGTTTCAAGGATTTGTTTGTAAAGCGTTGTTATGCAACGGCTTAGTACAATAGTAGCATAACCGCAGGTGAGAGGAATATTACCGTTTGTAGAACTTATATTAACCTCCAAGATGGCCTCAATCTCTGGAGCGCACTACTTCGGTAGACCAGAGCGAACCGCGACACCTTCGGGGCTCAGAAGAACAGTCCCAGCTTTACCTAATTAACCTTCGGTGACGCCTTAAAGCGAAATGCTAGCCCCTTTGGAAAATTTGCATGTGATAAGCAAATCCTATGTATCCTATTCTAATTTTGTACGATCGTCCACGGCAATCGTACAAAATTAGCATAGGATACATAGGATTTGCTTATCATATGCAAATTTTTTAAAGAGGCTAACATTTCGCTTTAAATCCGATTCTTTATTTAAAAGTGGTTTAGTTGAAACGGGACACAGTCTACACACTAGTAGCCACGTTTTCCGCTCCGGTAGTGCTGACGAAAATGACTGCTGAAAGAAAAGTGAGTTTGGCAATTTATGGGGTTCCCAAGTATACCAAGAAATTCGGTGTGATTCTGTCACTCTACCGTACTGCACGAAACTTGCATATATAATATGAAAAATTAAATAAATATTCGCGTGCAGTTCCAAAAAACGGTTTATTGGATAATAAGCCTGACACCGTTGGCACTCACTGGACACCACTGAACACCCTTGGACACCACTGGACTTGACTGGACTTTCTGGGCACCACTGGGCACCCTTTTACACCAATGAAAATTATGTGTGTGCGAATGACGAACTCTGAGTATATTTAAACACGCTTGAAAGACAACTTGACTATTCATTTGGTAAATATCGAAAGCCATATAAACTTTATACCAACAATAAACTTTAAGATGAAACCAACTGTAATTATCTCAAATTGAGAGCTGATAATCTCTACATTGCAAATGAATGCGCGCATCTGTTAAGTTTATTTTCTTTCCTTATCTCTTTGAAAATGTTGAGGTTTGTCAGCTCTGTTTTAATTTGTTGTCGTGCTCGTACATTATCAGCATTCCCACCCTCCAAGTTTATATACGGGTATTTGAGGGTGTCCAAGGGTGTCAAATGGTGTACACGGTGTCCACTCGTGCATTATCCAATAAGCCCACATTTTCTACATAGTTGGTAACCCTCATCGTAGTTGGCGCATTTTATTCGGCGTAATCTCATGTGGTAGTTTTGGGCAAAGTGCCTCGCACTGGCCTGAAATTGGTAACTTTGTACTTTGTAACTTTATACTTTGTACTGATTTTCAAAAAAAAAATAACAAACTTTTTTTCTGAAGCACAAACTCTCCTTAGCACACAGCCGTTTCAGCTTGAAGGAACACAGTTAGGCATTAGCCCATTGCATGTCGCTTTAAATTATCTTTGCAGTTTTCACTGGAACATCCGAGTTACTCGAACGTTGTGTGTGAAGTGCTCAACGGTGTGCCTCAATGTCAAGGTCTTCAGCAAAATCACTTACGTGCTGCTTTCAATGAGTACGGTTCCGGTTACGGTCAGTATAACGACCGTATCGATTTTTCCGCGATTTACAATGCTGATGTACACTCTACGCCATTCACAACCCTTTACTTCTTGTCGTGTTAATTTCTCAAAGAAGCAATCTTGTTTTCTGCCTTGATTTCTACAAAAAAGACAGTTTCTTTTATAAATAAATAAATTGTTTTTATTCAACGGGCTTCAAATTGAACTTTTGCTTATAACATGTTCCGCAGAGGTCCTGAGCAGTAGGTGATGAGCTTCAGGTGACAAACGCCTGCTCGCACCACATTTTTGAACAGAATGTTTCAAAGCATTTTAGGCACCAGTTAGGCGGGCGCAAATACATATATATATGGTGATAGTCGGGGGCCGACTATCACCATATCTACTAGGCGGCCGACTATCGTAAATGAGATCGCATAAAAATTCTTTTTGGGGTCTCGATGTATTGCAAAAATTGCCGATTTTTGCTTCCAAGTATGGCTTTAATTACCGTAGATTGGCACTACACGACAACAACTACAGACCGCCAAACAATTGAATTGTTTTCGAGCGTGCATAAACTGTGCATTTTCGCCTCCTCTAGTATTATCAATGGTGCATTTTCTAACTTTCAAAGGTGTATGCAAAATCGTACACGAGATGCACTTTTGATACTTGGAAGCAAAATGCGCTGTTTTTGCCATACATCGAGACCCCATTTGGTAAAGATTCGTTGGGTACTTTCTTTAGTACTAATAAATTGTCTGTCTGCTTGTAAGGATTAAATCCAAGGGAACCTGATTCGGAAATAGATGTCTTTATTTTGGAATTGCGTGCCCTCTTTGCCGGAAACGTTTTGATAAATTAAAGCGATATTTTTGAAACACACAGAGTACACCAACATTCTTATGCAGCTTATTCAAATGAAGATAACTTATAATAATAAAAAATCGAGCTAAATTCGAGAAAATTAGCATAAATACGCAAGAATTCAGTTGACCACGGTGCGTTTTAAATACCGGCCGGTATTTCGCTTTAATACAAACTCTTTACCTCGTTTTATTACGTATATACATTTTTTGCTACTGCTTCACCATAGTTTTTGCTGTATTGTTATCGTTGTGTTTATGGCTTATGACTGCTGTTGTTGCGACCAGGCCCCTAGAACGAGAAACAAACCAAGTTTACATATAAATTACAAAAACTACAAATTACAAAAACCATCAACACAATCAAACACTGTATAATCAAGGAGAAACCACTTACATTAAATTTTTTTATTCAAAATACAATAAAATTCCTAATACACTATATCCTACCATCTAATACACACTTTTCGAAAAAACAAAAGCATACAAGCCAGAGGCTGAGCATTACTGCATCACACAAAGCAATTTCACTTCAAAAGGAAATCGAAAAAAGAGCGAAGGCCATTTGCAAAAATAAGCTCTTGACAATAGGGAACTTAGGTTGACATGACTTACTTAAAAATTTAAAGCGGTTAACACGTGGTTTGCGAAAGAACACGGAGGAACGTCACCCTTGAACTACACGAAAGAACATTTCACTATATACCGGAAATACAGCATAGCGCAGAACTTTATGTAATAAATGTGAGTTGAATACAATTGTCAAGCTTACGCCTCACAAATTCACAAACCACGTATTGTACCGCTTTAACAAAACTATTTTCCCTTTTTACCAATGCAGTTAGCCCCCCATTTGGGAAATCTCCCAATGTATGTGCTGAATGTAGTCAATGTCACGCCATTATCACTCAAAAACAAGCAGTTTTCTTGCGCAATATGGCACGATGTACTGTACTACACTACAAATTGCAGAGCAAAGTACACTACAAGCTACCGGGCTCACTGAGCAAACTATACTACAAACTACAGGGAAGAAGACGCAAGCTGTGAAGTTTACGCGAGAAAGCCAAAGGAAACACTCCAGTCATAATCACTATAACGGGGGATGAGAGAAAGCTCCTCGCGAAGGCATACCGTGGAAATAGAATAGAAAGAAAGAATACAAGACCAAGCAGACTTCTAGATTCTACATAATAATCACTAACAACTGTGTCTGAGGGCTCAGGTTTAAGTTTAGACTTAGGGACACTTATATAAACGAAAGTACATATAAAAAAGCACTAAGTAGGGTGCGATCACATTTGGTACAATTGAACTGAAAAAATACAATTGGGCTTTGATTCGAATCTGTTTGATTATACAAGCACAAAGTTTTGACATAGAGTAGTGACTGTTAATAAAAAAAATCGCCTTCTCATTTTAGGGTAACTAAGACATAGAGCTCATATAAAAACAGCCAAGAATAGGTCACCTCTATACGTTGACAAATAAAGACTATAAACTATACCTATCGTATAATCACTTGACTGACTACTTAGGATCAATGGTAACTGCTCGAAACTAAATGTAAGTTGAACAAGACCAAAAATAGCTTGCAAGCATAAAACAATGAAAATGACTTTCCTTTACATAATTGAGCACGCATCGGTCGCCTGCGTCACGTCTTCAACCTATAAGCAAACGCGTTTACTATGGAAAAGGTGAACTTTGAAAATCATTTTCTTTTAAATGGGAAACTTTTAACAAATTTTGTTGTTGTTTCCTTATGAACTTTGAAAATCATTTTCTTTTAAATGGGAATCTTTTAACAAATTTTGTTGTTGTTTCCTTATGAACTTTGAAAATCATTTTCTTTTAAATGGGAAACTTTTAACAAATTTTGTTGTTGTTTCCTTATGAACTTTGAAAATCATTTTCTTTTAAATGGGAAACTTTTAACAATTCTTGTTGTTGTTTCCTTAATGAGGAACACACATTCTATTAATACAGCTTAACTTCAAAAAGGGCATACATATTCCCTTTAAATCCGACGTAAGTCTTACCTACCAATATCAACACAGATCAAAAGTGTGTTTTCTCCAGCACAAAGAACAAAGAACAAACAAACACAAAATAACTAAAGATGGCTTTAAAGTGGTATAACAGCAGGGTTTGAAACATATGTCGAACAAATGCACTCCTCTATGAATTATGCTATTGTAAATGGGGCCAATTTTTATTCGAATCATATTCATTGCATAAAAAGAATGGATGCAGTTGTTCAACATACTCATGAACCGGATGTTATACCGCTTTAAATCACAATTAAAAAACCACCTTTGGCATTCCATCAGCATCAGTTGCCCATCCTGGTGGCAACACACCAACCAGTTCCTTTGGTGGATAGCCAAGGACTTGCAACTCGACCTAAATTGAAAAATAATTAACAATATTCATGTAATAATTAAGATTAATAACAATAAGCAAGCTCGAAACAAAAACGCGCCCCGTTTAACGTGCCTCTGCTAAACCCTATGAAAAAGGCACAAATGGAAACAGATAAAGCAGTAAACTACCGTTTAACTGTAATTCATGCATACATAAAACTCACAGAAAACCCGTGAATGTAATGTAAATCAATAAACCACACAATTTTCTCAAAGTAAATAAATAACAATACTGCTCGTGCGGTTGGGTAACCAATCCGAACCCAACTCAAACCCAAACAAACCAACTGAATTTGCATTAATGAAAAACAAGAGAAAAGAGAACCTCGCTTACCAATAATTTGCCCAACGTCTCGAATTGCGCCATACAATTAGCAGCCGCTTCAGCAGCGGCGTTTCCACTTTCCTGCGCTGGTGTTTCGGAAACCTTAAATATACAATACGGTAATACGTAATATACTGAACGATGTACTATATTAATGATAAGAACGAATCTACTCAAAGACTGTACTGTACACTACAATAAACCTCCGAACAAATTTTTAAACACAAAGTTAAACCATTATGGGTCGTGGTTGAAGAATAAAATGGAACACATATCTCTAGCACATGCTTCTCAACCACGCACAATACCGCTTTAAAAAGTATATTCTCACCTGAAGCTCGGTGTTCGGTTGTTGAGAAATCGAAGGGTCTGCCGGAGTATCTGGCTGCTTCTCGAATTCGGTGCAGATACGTCCAATAATCTGAACACGAATGCAAAGATGTATCAGGTATTGGTATTGATATAAAATGACAACACAGGTTATGTAACCTCGCCAATAAAAGCAAAAGACACCAAGACAGCCAATCTTACTTTGTTATCTCACAATCTCACTCCAGTTCATCCAAGCATACAAGCATCTCAGTCTCAGTCAAAATACCAGTTCAGGGGTACATGCTGGCGCGTAAAAACACACACACGAACCACCTCCGGATGGCATTTGACCATCTCCGGAAGCAATTACAAATTTATATACTATTTTATCGGTATATCACTAAGCTAAACAAACGACACATCCAGCCATCTGCAACCTCACCTCATATTGCTTCTCATATCTGGTGCGTGTCTCCTGATCTAGCGAGGCCGCGTTTTCCTCCAAATACTTCGGATACGCGTCGTGAATCTCCTTTAGTGGTGGGTACATCACATCTTTCGATGCGAGTGTCTAAAAGAAAATTAATAGTAAGTTTACTATTCTACCTAGAAACACTGGAAACTAAATATCTGAAAGCTTATTACATTGGTATACATTTAGTAAATCTTTTTGTTGTTCCATTATTGAATACTATTATTTTATTAAGAAGAGAGAATTCTACCTAAAGACCTAAACAAACCGGAAACTAAATGAAACTCTACAAATATAAGCAGGAAGAGTATCACTCTCTCACAACAGACTTTACTCATAATCTTATTATTTATAAAAAGAAAAATTCATAAATTCATATTCATAAAAAGAAAAACAATACACAATTGAAATACATAACCCACATCAACGCGTCACATATCTCCGTTGAAACCCCCGCCCCCCCCCCCCCCAAAAAAAAGTGAATTCCGAATTAGAATATAATTTAAAACTACCTGCATCATCATTGCCATGAATGGTTCAATGGGCGACTCGGGCCCACGCAAAGCGTCTAGACCCTAAAAAGAGATATAACAGCGGGGGTGGTAGCCGGAGAGTGTTACTCCCTTGGAAGGAAGTTCGCACGCAGCAAGACAACATTGACAAACTTATAAATTTCCAATAATCATCATGCAGTATCACTGGTATCACATCATCCCTTTTCACTTACCAATGAAACATACTAATTTTAATTTTACACCCTTCGGCACAGATTGTTGTACCAAATATAAAACAAGCAACAAAACACTTCAAAAGACACCATTGATATCACAACCATAAAAGTGGACAGCTAGAAAGCACTAATATAACGTCCTAACTTGATAACTAACATGTGATGGGCATTAACTATGATGCGAGGAACACATACATACACATTATTAAATTTACAAGTAGTACACATATATATTATTAGATCATGTCCCTGTATTCGGTAAATACACTAAATTTACTTATAATAAACAAGAATCAATTTCCTTAATATTAAACGTAAACAATACAAAATAAAACAATAAAAAACATCGTACCTGCAAGAATTCTCCGGGCGTCTGCGCGTTTGCCACTTGTCCACTGCAATCCATCAACTGTTTCATGGCGTCCATTATGGCTTTCGTCTCGGAATCCTAAATATAATATTATTATAATAATTATAATTATAATTACTATAATATTATTATTATTAAAATATAGCCTAGAACAATGGCAATGTCTAATGCAGCCGATCGTTAAACTAAGAATTCGCCAATCTTTAGATTCAACATTTCGGCACAAAACCAAATAAACAAATACGTTCCCATAAGTGTATTCATCCCCATAAGTAGTGAAGGACTTTATCCCTTTACTCTGGCTGATTCGGTTAACTCATTTGTTGCTATATGTATTTTCATTTATCTCTTTATGCGTTGCTTAAATAAACCATTATGTAAAAAATACAGGAAGGGTGTGGCTGAATATCCACAATAAGGCGAGTATAATGAAAATATGAGCACACTAATAAAACAGAACAAAGAACACTCATAATACCGTATTATATAAAACGGTAACTGTGATGTGAATTAGGAAATTCATTAGCATAAATTGTGCCGTCGGTTCATAAAAAGAGTGTCGGAGCTCAATGAAATCTTATTATGCACACGAAAAAAGTGCCTTCATTCACAAGATGTTTATCTGCGCTTTAGACGTTTCATAAGATAAATATGGAAAGACGCCTGGGACAGCGTGGCCGTCTTGTCTATAATAAAAACATAATGAACATATGGTAAAAGCAATAAAATTACAATAAATAACACTCACATCGTCCAAACTTGGAAGCGGCGTGCCATCGGGCAATATTCCATCGTTTTCTTGCGCTGTCTTGATGGCTTCCTGAGAGTACGATTACATTAATAATAATAATAATAATAATAATAATAATAACTACTACTTCAACTAGTACTTCATAAATAGACTGATTCTATGGGTTAATGGGTTTCACGTTCTAGGAAAGTATTGACTCTAAGGGTTAGTGTGTTTCACGTTGTAGGAAAGTGTAAGTCGTCTACGCTTAACAACAAACGACATTCCCAATTCCCACCAAGTAAAATGACAAAATGTTCAAACGCCCACGCCCAAGTACAAATCTTCCTGAGTTAACCGAGTGAACCATAACTCTTACACCCTGCCACCTAAACCGTAACATCCCGAACCACAACTATCAATTCATACCTACTGAACCATAACCCCCTCAATGCTGACCTGCAGAAACCTTACCACTTACCACGAAAGCTTAACCCTCTGAGGCCATATTCACCACTCCGATTCCCTCGGGGAAATATTCCCTGGGGAGAGAAAATAGCATTCTAACGTAAGACACGCAGAGAAAAAGACGGGGAATTCCCCACAGGGATAAGGGAATTGAGTGGTGAATATGCCCTCTGAACAATGGCTCTCAACTCTAACCTCCTGCTCCTGGAACTCTCAAGTCTTACAGCCAACCGTAAATACCCAGCGTTACCTACTAAACCATAACCTGGCTTCCTGGCAAAGCTAGCCTGCAACCCGCCGAGCCCTACCCGTCAGCGCTAGCCTGCCGAAGAACCTAACCTCAAGTCTAACTTGCAACTGCTGGATCATAGCCCTTATAACCCTCAAAACTGACCTACCTTTCAGCCTAACCTGCAACCTGCTGAACCACTTCAAGCCTTACCTCTTGAACCTGCAACATTTGCGCGAGCATAGCCTGGAACTCAGCCGCTGCTTTCTTTGCCGCGTCCTGGTCCTTAAGATCCATCAAGGCGTCCAGTTCATCGTCCGTGTTCTTTGTTCTAAACCATGTTATAAAATAATATATGTGATTTATTATTCGGCACAAACTAATGTAACGTACTAGCAGGGCATAAATCTCGCCGTGGAATCTTGAGCTGATTGGGCTGATTCCCGAAATTCTATCCATTTATGATACGTGTACATGGTATGCATACACTCTAATCGCGGGACGATGGTATTGCTCCTAGCGCTGAAAACGTATGTAATATGCAAATTAGGAAGGTGATTTCGTCGGGTAATTGGCCAACGAGTTTATGCTATGCGTACTAGTACGCGTCAAAATGGATCTGAACTTGATTTGCCAACACCCAGTCGTTAAATTTGAATCCCAACATAATGTGTGTTGCTCACATACTTGTCCTGTCAGGATTTATCATATTTTAAACCAAGTCTCAACAGTAAGGCTCCGCCCCAAGCACTCGTAAAGCGTTATTACACGTGGTTTGAATAGTCCATTCTTCGTTTCACGTGCAATACCGTATAAATTATAAATAACCTCAACTCACTTTCCAAAATCCTTGAGTGCGCTGTCTAAAAGCTCCTCCAGTTCCTCAACGTTTTCCTCCACGGGAACAGCTTCCTTCTGCTCTTCAGCCATTCTGTATATTTAAAGGGTTATGACATATGGTTTTTGTAGAGGACAGTTGTATTCCTATATATTATATGCAAATCCTGTTCCATTCTGTGCCTTTTTGTCACAAAATGTCGCCGACTTGCATTTAACATATGGAAATTCAGTTGTCCAATACACATTTATAACAGACATAGCGGCCACACAAAACAAGCACAAAGGGACACTTACACTAAGATAATATTATTAATCATACAATTTAATTAATCAACATTACTTTAATTTAAAACTCAAAAGCCGCCCATCACGAAATGCACAATGGGTCCACCGACCCAGATAAAACTCTACAGTAACCCTAACATAAGCGTAAGGAAAATCTTTGCGGAACCCAGCCTAGCCTAACCTTAGCGAACCGTACTATTCCTACCGTACTACTCTGTAATGTAAACCTTACCGTAATACTTATGCATGCTTCCCAAAAACCAAATAATAAACCTCACAATATGACAAAGAGCACTAAACTCAAACCACAAACAATAAGTACCATCGATAAAAATAAAAACTTTATTAGACAATTACACATGGAAAGGTTGTACAGCAAACTGTGTGTAAACTACAAAAGTAAATAATGTACAAAACGTAAACGATAATTCTCCACACGTACACGAAAATTCGCACAAATAGACAAAACCACAGCTCTCCCCGCTAAATATCGTATATACACATCCACACTCATACATACGTGTAAAAACAGCTAGTAGCAAGAATAACATCGTCTAATTTCATGAGTTCAGAAGCCGACTTACATAATAGTTACACAGGACACAGGACATTGATTAGTACCTCAAACTCAAATAAGTACTTTTCCAATAAGCACTGTATAAATCGAATAAGGGAGCGTTCCCACAACTCACAACTATAAACTCGACATCTATACAGAACTCAGAACCATAACACTCGACATATCACTCACAACGCTACATACCAAATTATTGTCGATAGTTTACACAGGCACAAAAGAAGAAAAAGCAAGGAAAAAATGTTTTGCAGTAAAAATACCGTACCATTAATAAAAACTCACCTAAGTATAATAAACAGCAAAATGAAGCAGAATGTAAGAAGCAATAATGTAGTATGAAGCAAAAATGAGCACGAACCACAACTATAGACTTGATTCAGGGATTGGTCAGCATAAACTAACAAGTAAGTGGAACACAATTACTAGATCGATGCAAATTATCGACAGAAATACATACAACGCTTATTCCATCGCAACACTAAACTCATACACCCAATTTGGGTGAATAGGGCTAACGCAAAGAATATAGAAAAATTGTAGGTCATACACTTCTTGTGTTTGTAATTAATAATAATAAATAGTATTATTATACACTGTATGGAAAGAGTTAAACACGATAAAAACAGCTCACATTCACATAGTATTCACTGTGCGTGCTAGTTTTTGAGATTCAGTTGTAATAGTTACTTTTACCTAAGCCCAACTGTGATGTTGTTATTTCGTGGCCCATTTTTGAGGTAACAATACAATGTCGCCCATATAACAAAAGATTCAGGGAAATATTTGCAAAACTATGTAAAGCAGGCCAAGATATATACACTTGTATGATACACCTTTCCAGTTTTCTTTTACCGGATTGCTAATCGACTACAGTACAACTGGTTTAGTTATATCTACATTGCTTTCTCTTCACCATATTATTTGATGCACACCTCGGTGTTATTTAATAAATAAATAAACATAGCCTAGGGTGAGTTAAGCCGTTAAGCCACATGGCCGACCTGATCACAAGCCTCAAACTTCAAACACACGAAAGAAAGAACAGTTTAGAAAATGGGGTCACATTCAACTTGCTTTTATAAGCCTTCGTGTAATTTTCACGATAACCATAAAAGGCCTTTTGGATATCCAACTTCACGTCAGGGGTTGCATAACGATCGTCGCTCAGCACAAACTGAATAAAGAGTACCACATAACAGAGTATAGATCTCGTTGTCAAATCCAAACCCCTAAGTTTAGGTCACCTCTATAGCAAACAAGTTAGTGCCTCCACCCCGTCCTCGGAAGATAGCCGAAAATCAAGAGGTATAATATAAAAAGGAGATAAAACAAAGACTAACCACATCAGGATGGCACTCAAAACACTTCACTGCTAGACTGAAAGAAGCGACTAGCGAATATTCCTTCCCGGGCTCCAGCTGCAAAATATTAGCTTTTCATAATTTCTCGATAATTGGCAAATATTAAAACCCACTGATTCATCATGTGACAGATGTAGAAAAAGGCAGAGAAGCAACTAACTACTAGATTAGTTAGCAATCCCCATTGTACATGGGACGATGGGTAAAAATTCCACCGATATAAGAATAAGCTAGAAACTAAACGAGAAAAAACTTAGCAGAACCTTAACGGCCAAGTTTCCACTAGCAATGGCCGGCCTCTCGCAGTTGTCAGTTACGCATTCAATATTGTTAAACGGGCCAGAAACTCGATCAATACCCCGGTACAATGACCAATTGATCTGAAAATTTGATATGAAGTTAAATTGAAAACGAGCCTAATACTTTTCTTAAAGCGGCATTGCACCTTGTTTTCTTTCTTTTTTTTGCCTAGAACAACAGTGCTTGGCGAGAGTGTGCAGCTTCATACCCAACACGGCTAGGGTACCGCGGTCCGCGAAACACACACACAAGCACACACACACACACACACAAACACACACACACACACACACACACACAAACACACACACACAAACACACAAATACACACACACACACACACACACACACACACACACACATATTAAGGACCGTTTCACACACACAGTCACATATGGACCGTTTCAAGCTCCTTACCTCAAGAGTCTTTGGATGAATTCCTGTTGAATT
Source organism: Pelodera strongyloides (assembly GCA_036852015.1). Taxonomy (NCBI): domain Eukaryota; kingdom Metazoa; phylum Nematoda; class Chromadorea; order Rhabditida; family Rhabditidae; genus Pelodera; species Pelodera strongyloides. The sequence continues at coordinate 110,341 of JAANDG010000397.1, read as the reverse complement.
GGAAAGCGTATTATAGATGAAAAAACTGGCGAATTTGACAGGTCGATCGACAGAGAAATGCAACTCGAATGATCCTCTCTGCGGCCTAAAACGGTTCAGTTCACATGACGGGAAACGGGGAACCAGACCCACAAAGTGGAACTTTACCTCTCATTGGATATGGACTTATACTTCCCAATACTCAAACTCTTCCTATTTCAGAATCGCAATTGCACAAAGTAATTGAAAACTCTGCATAATAGGTCACCTGCGCATGCGCTGTTGCCAGAGCATGCACATTTTTTCAGAACTAGTCGTAATAATAATAAGAAGAATAAAAGAGAACTAATCATAATAAGAAAAAAAGACCAGCCACGCTGTTGGCGAGCCCAACAGCCAACATCTTATATAACGGTCCTCGCGGTAAGGTAGTGGACCATAGGGGAAAGGTATAAATAAGCGAAGAGACAAAAGATTACTGAGAGCAAAATACGGGTGAAGCACCCTCGTCCAACGATAGGGGAATCGTATCAAGACTGGACCAGCGTGGCGTTCCCGTATTATCAGTGAGAATTATTTTGACGATTTTCTCCAGGTCCTGAATGAGTGTTCACCAACAGTGTTACTACAAAAAAACTTCAGGATGAAAGACACAAATTGACGTTTAAGGGGTGAATCCACCTCAGAAAGCAAAAACCTTGTTAGTTTTATTATATTCGATTCCCCGCGTTTGTATCCACCAGAATATATAAAACAAACTTGGAAGAAAATTCTTTCCAACGAAATATGGAGCAAAAAATGGCCTGCCACCCTGCCAGTACCACTATTCAGTTAGGCGTCCATAGGGGGTGAGGTGCACGATACACCGAGCTCTCGCGACAGTTGTTTGGGTACCCAAAAATATTAATAAGCGGTACTCAGGCTGGACCATTTTTTGCTCAAATTTCGTTGGAAATAATTTTCTGTCAAATTTGTTTTAGTTATTCTGGTAGATACAGACACTGGGAATCCAATAAAAATAATAACTTTTTGCTTTCTAAGGTGGACCACACCCTTTAAAGCAAGGTGTAATGATATTCAAAGTAATACAATTATTTTAGCTTATTTGCAATTTGTAAGTCTGCACATAATTTATACACTTTTTGTACGTAAAGTATCAAAAAAGGTAAATGACAACACAGTTACCATGCAAACATTTCAAAAGCATATGCCATTACAATCGAACTATACACCTGGGCACCAAGGGTACGGTACCTACATATGGCAACCCACTACTTCCAGAGCCAGGCATAACGGTTACATAACAACGGCAAAATGTCGAGGCAAGAACCTCAAGCCATATTTTCGTTGAATAAGCAAGTTGTTCTATTCACTGACCTTCCCACCACTGACAAGTGGTTCCAAATGCACATCAAACAATGACATGGAGCCAAAACGGATCAAGCCCATCACGTCTTTCCTGTGGTGTGTGCGCGAATCCCAATTCTTTACCGGTTCTCTGTAAACGCAATGCAATCTGCATCTAATGGACAACACACGAGCCTACAATATACAATTCTCGAATCTTCAGGCTGCCACAGCACATCGACAAGTTACCCAAAATAATAATTCCTAGGAACAAAAGCTATAAAAAGCAAAACACGACAAATCTAAATAACTAAACCTGAGCCACGTCATAGCGGCGCGTAAAACGGTGATTTCATGTGCACACAGAGTATCCATACTGAGGATCTCCTTGACCTCCTCAAAACACAACTTCTTAAACTCACTGTGTGACAACACAGTCTCAGCCCAACGAGCAATTGACTCCATGAATCTAAATATTCATCTTCATTATGAAGTTATTTGTAATGACCCCAGCAACTTACTGTAGTTACGGAAGCCGTTCGCACATCTTGCATCTTATTACTCACCAAGTATTAGATACAGTCTGAAAAAGTCAAAATTGTAAACAAAAAAGGTAAAACAAACAAACAACGGACTTACAGTTCACTTAGTTGGTGGGCTTTGTGAAATTTGTAGAAGTATTGAAGCACGATTCCATCACGTTCGACATCATTGCCGAGGTTCTCCAAACACTTTTCAATATGGTAGAGAGGTATGGACCTGGCGAAACAACATTTTATTTAGAAAAGTAGCCAATTAGCGTCGATCAAAGACAAGACTTCAAAAGTATACGCTTATAATACAAAACGTAAAATTATCTCCTTACCCGGATTCTACATGCTCTATTAGCTCATTCTTATAGCATTCCAGAACTTTTTTGAGATGACCACCTTCTAATAAACCGCAAATTGTCTGCACCATCCTGAAACACATGAACCATGACGTCAAGCTGCTACATAACCGAAGTAAGAAAACCTCATTGTCCGTGGAATAGTCAACCGTCAACATTTTCATGCTCATTTAGATTAAAGGGCTTCTTACTTCTTATGAGTTCAGTACCGGAAATTAAAACAGAAGAATATAAAAAATAAACACATGATGATAAGAACGAAATGTCTACCTATCTCTTTCCTCCCTCTCCCTCGCCATTTGACGTTCTCTTCTCGCCTCCTCTTCCCTTGCTCTCTCTAGTTCCCTTAACCTGTCTTCTTCTTGCTTTGCTATCCATTCTCTTTCTTTCTTTTCCTTTAACAATCGATCATTCTCTGCTTTCAGTCGTTCTTCCTCTTTCTTCTGATCTCTCGCTCGCTTGTCTTTTTCTTCAAGTTCCCTGTAACAAATAGCAGCACATATTAAAGACCACTAAGATAAAATAAGTGGCAAATGGAATCACTAAACCCTAAAACTAAAAACATGCACTATACTTCGTCTAAATGAGTCACATCAAGAAACACGTGCGTCCATCGAGTACCTTGTTCGACAAACGGATCCATAATAGTAGTAGGCTTGCGGAATAGCGGGCACAGATCGACCACACCCCGTAGGTAGCACGCCCCGTGAAGTCGGAAGCGGTAGAATTTCAGTCCTAGATTCCGCTACTAACAATATACAGCAATGCGTAGCGACGTACTGGATTCTTCAATTCTATTGGCTAAGAATAAGATGCTGTTCGCAATCATTTTGTCGAGCACACGAAAAAAAAAACATTCAGGAGATCCTGAAAGGTCGGACGCCAATAGCTGTCACAGGACTGACAGGACTCCAAATTAACCCCTATATTGCTGCAGAACCAGGAATGGGAGTGGAATCTAAAGCCACCACGCGAGACAAAAAAATAGAGGAATTTCGAAATGCAGAGGCCGTATTCACCAACACACAGGGAACCATCCCTAGGCTCACGAGCACTTTGAATATCGTCTGCTCTCGCACTCTCTACGCACTCTTTAGCTCTCTGGGGAGGCCATGGAGGGCTTCCTTCGTGTTGGTGAATACGGCTTCTTCTGAACAGCGAGAAGTTCCCTCGAGCAAGTCGCCAGCTTTTCGCTTACGTAATCGATGGCTTCTTCACTAAACGTATCGAATATGAAGCATATCATCGTGTAGTTGTACACTGGACAGGACGCAGGCCTCGAATTCCGGAGACAAGCGACCACAAACTGTGGAATTCCACAGACGATATGTCACAAAGAACGAACGAAAACAACCTACGATTTATACCGAGAGTCGTGGCGACAATCTTCAAGCCCACGTCCATTATTCTCCCGGCCCCGGCGCCTAAAATCTACAGTACTATGAAGTGCCATCCATTACCATATACAGCCGGTATCAACTAACTGACAGTTTCTCCACTAACACGAACCAGAGGTCCGAAGGACATATTCGAATTCGAAAACTCTTCACTAGTTTTTAACCCTTCTAATAAAGTAAAATGTTATCAGCTTACAAGACAACATGTGAAATGTATAATAACAATAAGTTCGAGCAAAAGGAAACATTTTTCTCATTTTTTGTGGGAAACGTGCCAATTTTATTGATGTTCTTTTTCATTTCAAAGGGGACATTTTTCGCATTTTTGTGGGAAACGTACCTATTAAAGTTATTTTGAGTGTTTTTAAAACTATTATAAGGGGAAATAAAGATAAAGAGTAAAGATAAAAAGAACCGGGTTATATCAACCGAATCCGCAGAAACAGTGCACCGGGTCCGGTTCATTTCTGAAGCCGGACGAACTGGCCTTTAAACTTCCCGGAGGCCAATTTTCTCGGGAAGCCGATTTATCTCCGCCGGTTTTACCCAGCTACCAACTTTTACATCTTTGGTGGGGTGAAGGGGCCCCGGGACGGACTCGAATCAGCGACCTGTGGCGTGGAGCAGGGCACTTGCCACTGCGCCACGTCCCCCGCCATAAGGGAAAATATTCAAAATAATGTGTCATATTTACTTTAAATGAATGTGTGTGTGTAGTTGAAAGTTATGTTATTGTTTAAGCACACTGATAGGCAGGGGTACAGGTTGGTGCGTGAAAACACGCACGAACCACCCCCGGATTGGCTTTGACCATCTCCGGAAGCAATTCCAAATTTTATATAATTGGGCGAAACATGCTGTTTTATGAAAGCGGTCTATCACTAAGCTAAGCAAACCACCTCCATTTACGCACGGAATTTGTACCCCTGGATAGGAGCCAACATAAAACAAGGGGGGGGGGTGTGAAAGGCAGAGTACGCCTTGGAAAGAGTAAGAAATTATTAATACATATGCATGAACATACCACTACGAGCTAAGACCGTTGCACGCCGTATTCTCCCAATACGTAACTTTCATATAAGCCAATGTGGGGTACACTACAAGACAGTTTTCACAGCCACACTGTGGCACAACTAAGAAACAGAAGAAGTATGTGACACAACAAAACCTAAGGAAGACAACAAGTCCGTGACACAACTAAGAAATTTGCGGTCATCAGAATAGCGTACAGAAGCGCAAAAGGAGAACAGAAAGCAAATAACTTCACTAAAGAGGAAGGTTAACAGTGTTCAGTCGAATATCTCTACAACACAGGAGAATTGCGTACGATCTCGTTGAATTTTTTGATTGAGGTTTTGGGTTGAATAAACACGTGTGCTCGATAGTACAGGGTGGTGAGTTTTAAACCCTGGCATTTTAACCGTCAAAACAATGATCTTGATGCAATGAATACGCGATTGGTTTTAATCAACGGGTTATGTTTTGCGGCATAAAGCACATACAGTTTTCAAAATATCCCTCCTATTCCGAACACTAGTCCTCCAGCTACTTCTTAAACGAGCCCTCCGTGGAACGCAGGAAGTTGGCGGCAATTCAGCCCATAACTTCAGAAGGACAGTACGGAGCGAAGACAAGTTTGTGTGAGACTTGGTGCATGCCGTTCCCTCCAAGTGTGGCCAGATGCAAAAGTCGGAAGAATTCAGTTCGGACGAATACTGCGGCTATTCCGCATAGCTGCAAATCCAGAAAACAACGGGCACGACAACAGCCCTACACAATCTGGTGGGTATACAAACCTACCTTTTTGCCTTCCTGCTCTTCCGAGCACTTTATTTTGCGTGTTTTTTATGTGTGAATAAATTATTTACATTTATATTTAACTAATCAGTACGGTAGGTGTAGATACACAGAACAGAAGATATATTTCCACGAAAAAAAGTGGGAATTGGAATGCGCCTCATGGCATAAACTAGTTGACGCTCTGACCACCATCCGAATTAGCATACCGCATAAATTTAGACGGTGGTCTTGAGCTCGTAGCCATACCACCGTCGGGATTAGAATATTAGGTATGGCGAAAATCGAAAATCAGAAACGTATCATAAAGAGATATACGTTTCGGAAACACTACATATATTTTGACGGTGGTTTTGAACTTTTCCCGACGAGTTTTGTGCCCTGAATTGCGCCTACTACCGCTAGAATCCATAATTGGCACCGTCTAGGTACCACAAATAAGAAAAATGTAAGCCATGACACCTCAGGAAACAGCCAAATGGGATTTTCATATTTTCAAGTATATGAACATAGGACAAAACGCACAAAACGCACTATTAACGTATTAGCTAAATACTCACCCCAGTAATCTCCAAATTCGTGAATACAGGCCTAATATCACCCAACTGCAAACGCTAAACAATAATCCCGGCAGCCTGAACAGTGAAGAACAGAATGTGCAGAAAACTGACAGAGGCGAACTAAAATTGTTCTTTTTTTTCATTGGGCAAAGTAGCTCGGCTATGATACAAATATACAGATAGATATAAATATACAGACACGTCACAGGATGATGATCATGTTAAATAAGCTAAAGCTAAGTTACCCAAATGTAAAAACAACTAACATGACGGAAAAGCGCCGATTACTCACAACAAAATTTGGTTCGTAGTGTTTCTGGTCAAACACAGGATCTTCGATGTCGAGTCGCGTGTCATAACTATAAGAACAAAATAATGGAATTTCCAGGTTTTTTTGACACTCGAGTAGCTCGAGCTATGTAAAGACTTGGAGCGCGCATGTGGAATTGTGCGCCAGTGTATTGGATCATGAAGAAAGCAAGGCCACAAATATAATCAAATATGAAAACGTATTCTAGTTTATTTCGCATCATTATGCAGGAGCTGTTCTAAGTTGCCGATGTGGTCCACTGGCAAAGTTCTCGTATCTAACCCATAAGACCCGGGCCGGGAACGAACCCCGTCAAGTTCTACCAAATTCATGCGACAGCTCAGAAGTTATGGTGTTCCTGTTGGGCAGACGCAAGATGCTTAGCTCTGAATTCACTCTACAGTCGGCACAGGTCACTCCCTTACCATTTACTTCTCTCTTCTCTCTATTCTACGAGATATATTGGTCGTACACGAGATACGAATTACAGACTCTAACAATAAGATACAAACATAACATGGTTTAATATTCGTGCGCAATGGAGGTAAGAATCGGCTCAGCTTAGTGATAGACAGACACTGATACGTCTGATACTGATAAATATATGGATGTGACTTATTTCAGCCAACTACATAAATTAGAAATAGCTTCGGAGATGGTCAAGGAGGATCCTAGATGTTCCTCATAACGATAGAAGAGAGAAGAAGCCGAATAACATAAAAAGAAGGCGTTGGGGAGGTTGAAGCGCAACAATGGTTTGGGGAGGAAGTGAGTCAAACCGAGGTATGGTGACGGCAAAGCTGGGTTGTTCAAACGACAATAACACTCATCACAGTTACCGCAAAAAAAATTATTATTTTGCAGTCCATTTTCTAAAAATGACCCGTGCTAATTCTTCGGTGATTCAAAAATAATGTAAGGTGAGTAACAGGCCAGAAAGCCGGACTTACTAAATGATATAGAGCTTCAAGTTCTCGCGAGTGAAGAATTACGAGTGTTAGAGAGAACAACGCATAAGAAGTACGAGTATTAGAGAGAACAATGTATAACTAGCAGGCAACGATAGTCAGAATGCTTACTTGTCGCCGCCTTGAAGTGCCAGAGTCGAGCACCGAGAGGGAGGCGGTCCAGGGCTAAAAAGTTACCCCTGTCAGTTACTGATGCATTTGGCCCAAGCTTCAATGAAGCACGTTTGACATATACACATTAAAACACCAAGGTACGATATGAATTGAACCTTACGCGTAAACTCTCACGTTCTTTCCCTAAAGACATAAAACGAAGGTTTTGTGTACTGCCGCATAGCCTGCAGTTAACCATATGTATAAGTATACTAAAAGAAACCCCAACAACACAAAACGTACATCTCCAAAATCTCTCCGCCCGAAACAACAGTTTCAGGGCACGCTGTCAGCACTGCAGGGTAGGCACCTCCCTCTAAATCATACGCGGACCTTGGTTGCATCCCATTTTCTTGCTCAGTGTTCAATAATCCGTTCACTAATATTTGTTCTCTCTCTTCTTCATCATTAGGAATTCCCTTTGTATCTTGGGCAAACGACGGGTCGATTGGTTCAGACAAGCGTGCATCGACAAATGTGGAGCCTGTAACACTACGCACTGGCGAACTGACTACGAGATTCTCGGCTCGCAAGGAAGGGGACGCGACTTTTGTATCGGGCATACTTGCAGGAGGAATAATGTTCGGTACATCAGGGGACATGACTTCCGCTACACAGCTTGTTTCCACATTCTCGTTGCGTTCACTTTGTGCTCTTAATTCTTCAGGGAACTCAACACGTGTGATTTCTTGTGAAGCTTCTCCCTCTAAATTTTTCAAGTCCATATTTTTAAAAACTGCATCAGTCTCTTCTTCAGTGAATCCGTCCGTGTTTTCATCAAGGAGCGCTCCGGAGACAGCATTTTCAAAACGTGTCACTTCAACTACAGGGGAGTCAACACGTGTGATTTCCTGTGAAGCTTCTCCCTCTACATTTTTCAAGTCCACATGATTAGAAGCTGCAGCAGTCCCTTTTTCAGTAAATCCGTCCGTGTTTTCATCTAGGGGCGCTCCGGAGACAGCATTTTCAAAACGTGCCACTTCAACTTCAGGAGGCACAACACGAGTGGTTTCCTGTGAAGCTTCTGCCTCTACATTTTTCAAGTCCACATTGTTAGAAGCTGCAGCAGTCCCTTGTTCAGTGAATCCGTCCGTGTTTTTATCAAGGGGCGCTCCAGAGACAGCATTTTCAAAACGTGCCACTTCAACTTCAGGGGGCACAACACGAGTGATTTCCTGTGAAGCGTCAGCCTCTACATTTTTCAAGTCCACATTGTTAGAAGCTGCAGCAGTCCCTTCTTCAGTGAATCCGTCCGTGTTTTCATCAAGGGGCGCTCCAGAGACAGCATTTTCAAAACGCGCCACTTCAACTTCAGGGGGCACAACACGAGTGATTTCGTGTGAAGCGTCTGCCTCCACATTTTTCAAGTCCACATTGTTAGAAGCTGCAGCAGTCCCTTCTTCAGTGAATCCGTCCGTGTTTTCATCAAGGGGCGCTCCAGAGACAGCATTTTCAAAACGTGTCACTTCAACTACAGGCGAGTCAACACAAGCTTCTGCCTCTACATTTTTCAAGTCCACATTGTTAGAAGCTGCAGCAGTCAATTCTCCAGTGAATCCGTCCGTGTTTTTATCAAGGGGCGCTCCAGAGACAGCATTTTCAAAACGTGCCACTTCAACTTCAGGGGGCACAACACGAGTGATTTCCTGTGAAGCGTCAGCCTCTACATTTTTCAAGTCCACATTGTTAGAAGCTGCAGCAGTCCCTTCTTCAGTGAATCCGTCCGTGTTTTCATCAAGGGGCGCTCCAGAGACAGCATTTTCAAAACGTGCCACTTCAACTTCAGGGAGCACAACACGAGTGGTTTCCTGTGAAGCTTCTGCCTCTACATTTTTCAAGTCCACATTGTTAGAAGCTGCAGTAGTCCCTTGTTCAGTGAATCCGTCCGTGTTTTCATCAAGGGGAGCTCCAGAGACAGCATTTTCAAAACGTGCCACTTCAACTTCAGGGGGCACAACACGAGTGGTTTCCTGTGAAGCTTCTGCCTCTACATTTTTCAAGTCCACATTGTTAGAAGCTGCAGCAGTCAATTCTTCAGTGAATCCGTCCGTGTTTTCATCAAGGGGCGCTCCAGAGACAGCATTTTCAAAACGTGTCACTTCAACTTCAGGGGGCACAACACGAGTGGTTTCCTGTGAAGCTTCTGCCTCTACATTTTTCAAGTCCACATTGTTAGAAGCAGCAGCAGTCCCTTGTTCAGTGAATCCGTCCGTGTTTTCATCAAGAGGCGCTCCAGAGACAGCATTTTCAAAACGTGTCACTTCAACTACAGGGGAGTCAACACGTGTGATTTCTTGTGAAGCTTCTCCCTCTACATTTTTCAAGTCCACATGATTAGAAGCTGCAGCAGTCCCTTCTTCAGTGAATCCGTCCGTGTTTTCATCAAGGGGCGCTCCAGAGACAGCATTTTCAAAACGCGCCACTTCAACTTTAGGGGGCACAACACGAGTGATTTCGTGTGAAGCGTCTGCCTCCACATTTTTCAAGTCCACATTGTTAGAAGCTGCAGCAGTCCCTTGTTCAGTGAATCCGTCCGTGTTTTCATCAAGGAGCGCTCCGGAGACAGGAACTGAAGCTCCTTCTTCTTCATGCACAACAATTTTAGAAATTGATTGTACGTGAGCCAAGAATGTGTCGTCTGTAACTCCCGGTTCTGGTGACTTTCTATTTTGACTGCACGCGCTTCCTTCTTCCTGGTCCGATTTACGAACTTCTAACAGATGCTTATTCTGACTGGCAGGGGCAACAGGTATTCCTTTTGCAATGGAGGAACTTGATGATTGTATATTGTTCAGTAGACTCGTCGCGAGATCACAGTATTCTGATCCTGCTTCGGTAAGCCGCGATTCGCAAGGGTCGTCGATATGTGAGGAGTCAAGCGTGGACTTATTTTCTAGTACAGAGCAGGGGTTTTTAGAGTTCGTTTCTACGTTCCTGTATTCACCCTGTTCAATCGGTTCTATCGATTTTTGTTGTTCATACTCCAAATCCAAGTCAGCTGACCGTAGTTTGCTCGGGCTCCGGTTCTCAGGCATATCCACTGGGAGGGTATTATGAATCGATTGAGAAGATCGTTGTCCATCCAACTTTGGGCGTTTCGCTTCACATGTTTCCATTGTGTTTGGCACGGTTGCATCACCTATAAATGGCACACGTCTACGGTACAATCACATAAAGAAAAAAAAGAAACAGAAGGTGTGATGTCGATGCCATCTACGGTAACCGGCGAGAAAAAAAAACATCCAAAAAATAAACACACCTGGGCCCGTTCGCAGATCAGGTCCGGGTGCCAGCATAGGTGATTTTCTACACTTCCTAAAAGCGTTAATATGTTAGATAAGCAAAGGCGTGCAGCACAAACACGTATTGTAGCTGTAAGCTCAGCTTAGTTTGGTTTTGATACACACATTCTGAATTAGTTTCCATGCAGTTCAACTAGAGATAAGAAGTTGACGAAAAACGTTCAAATCAGTAGTATTAGTAAAGAACTTTGAATTTGTTTTTTGTGGGACTCATGATTAGGCATACAGGCATCAGAATCGATGCTTAATTCCCCTTCCATATTCCATATTCCTCCTCAATGAGAGGACAGTAATTTGATGGGAACAATAAAAGGACATCGCTTAGCGCAGATCCGAAAAACTGAGGAAGAGTTCGATGTAATGAAATGTGCAAAAAGCAACGCATGAGGGTAAAACATCCCGTGAAGTGGAATGCTAAAAATATAAAAAATTCAATAAATATGGAACCGAATCGTGAATCGATGATTGGTAATGATGGAAGTATGGAAAAGTAAACCACATAGATTTAAAAAAAGAAGAAACTTTACAAGAAGTGGAATGCTAAAAATATAAAAAAAACGTACAAAGAAAAAAAAGTCAAAAAGCAAAAGATGTGTAGTGCACTATGGAGGGGGAGGGCTGACAATTAGAAAATTTCTCACTATTACTATGAACCAAAATCTTGCCTAATGCCTATAGTAGAGAAACCACCAGGTACTATTGTGGTGAGGGGGGAATTACAATTTAAAAACTTACGGATCACGGCTGTCTGGTAGCCTTGGATAACTAGGACGTGCGGCCCCACCTCCGCCGGTGACACCAGCAACATATTCGTTATTCTGAAAGTGAGGATAAAACTATATCGTAAATGGTACAGATTTTTTTGCCAAAAATGTTCCCAACGAAATGACGGTGATGTTCCGAAGAACCATCAATTACTTTTTTTTACCAATATCAATTATATTCTTTTTTACTTTAAGAAAAAAATTCTATCATACTTGAGTTAAAAAAAACCAACATGTTTAATGTTGTTCACGGGTACAGTTGAATGGTCACGGGTCGAGGTCGGCTTTAGAGACTCATGAACCTTCGGCTGCGATATACGTACAGGCCGGGGCGCCTCCTTATTGCGCCCAGCTCCAGCTAGAAATATGACTAATTGTAAGCACAAAAAAATAGATATACAAAATCACACAACACGCTAGGCAATAAATAGGCTAGATAAGTGGCAGATGCGCCGTGATTGTATCGCGGATTGCAGGAAGGCCTAGGGCTTAGGGCAATGTGGGAGTGGTCAGATGCTGCTGAATAAGGGTCGAGTCAATGTCATAAAAACGATGGCAAGAAATACGCAGTAACGCACTGCAACTGGCTTCATAAGTTCGCCAGCGGAATACCGGTCGGTTTTTTAAACGCATCGCGTACGCCTGCTTTCTTATGCAGCATATGCAAATGAGCATACATTAGAATAAAAAATCGAGCTAAATTCGAGCAAATTAGCACAACTACATACAAATTCAGTTGTACACGATGCGTTTCAAAAACCGGCAGGTAGTTCGCTTTAAGACAGTTGTCACTCCAAGTAAAAGTGAAAGAAAACCATCCGTAATCCTTACCTCCGTTTCCGAACAAAGTCTGTGATTTGGTGTCTCGATTCCGAGGCTCCCTAAATTAACGCGCGTTAGAGGAAAATCTTGTGAACGAGGGACCAACCTCAAAGGTGGAACGTAAACACAACATCAAGTTTATATAGATGAGTACTCAACTGGTGACGTATACACAAAATACGTTTCTGATTGCTAGATACAGCTCAATAACATAAGACAATCTTAAATTAGTTAATTGCTTGTCAGTCCCCTACACCCACTCCCATTGTAATAGTCACTACCGCGCATCCAAATAAGGCAATCTTCGAGAACGTTAAAATTTAGAAACTCACGGAGATATTGATAGTTGTGGATTGTCACGGCCAGTCGGTGGTTTCTTGAGCAGATCATCGCCGATATAGGTTTCCTACAAGAAAAAAAAACATAAGACGAATCTTTGCTGTGGAATATTTCGCGCATATACCTGCAACAAAATGCAGGTTCAGGTACTTCACATAGATTAATCAAAACAATGACAATTTACTTCTAAAGTATCAAGGAACTTTCTCACTGTGGCCATTTGTTCCTGTTCCTCCATCTGGCGCCCCGCTCTACTCTTGGAACGAGTGTTGTGGGAGTGACCTGGGGGCGCCCCACCCGTGTGCCGCAAATCCTGCCTTGAGACATGCGCTGGGGTTGTGTCAGGCATTTGAGACGCCTCCTTCACTTCTAGAAAATAACACTAATTAACACTAATTGGAAGTCAACAATAAACAAAAAAGCATAGCATACACTGCTTCGTGCTACGGTGTTATTGTGCTACACATATAATAAACTTACACACCTGTCCTAGCAGCACATCTGTCATGATCTTACAACTGTACTGTAAGTCCTACCATTATGCAAGCACGATTATGTTATCATTCTGACAACAATGTGGGGAAGGAACAGGCCTATTGCGATAAACGCGGGCAAACTAGCAAAACTCAATCCAGCACATAATCAACACAAGCAAGAAGTACCTCGCGGTTTATTCCGAGAATACGAATCGATAACTGGCAATTCACGACTCCTAAATCAATAATTAAGCACCGGGGAACGAGAGGGAGACGAGAGAACTTGTCGCAGAGCAGAGAAAATTTAGAATACAAATACCTTTACAAATGCTTGTAGCACAATTTTGAAGAATTCCACACAAAAAACTAACGGTGCGGGTGGACTAATAGCGCTACTCTTTCCATTCGGGTAGAATCCTTGTTCATCCCACTCCTCCTCCACCTCCATGTCATTGGCAGTCGTTTTTACGGTACTCTACAAAATATACCTTTTCCACCCCAATTAGGAGCACACAGTACGTGAATCGTATTCGGTAAAACTAATTCCAGGTACATAATGGAAATGCAATCCGGCAAAAGATAAAAGCACATGTGTAAAACACCAACAAGGCAATAAGCTAAAATCAACTACTGATTACTTCACCGAATATCAAGGAACTAAGACAGAGAAAGACAAACCGGTAGACAGTTCAGATCTGGTTGGGGTTTGCGAATATTGTAAGTTTTCGCTCCCTAAAATGGAAAAATTAATACTTAGTTTGCAACGATACAAAATAAAAAGAAACGACCTCCATTTTGAGCGTCAACTATCTTTGGCATAATCGCAGCATGCAACTAAACTCACACAATTTGATATACAAACCTTTGGTAACTCGTTCCTATCATTATCAACTCTCTGAGAAAGTTCATCGTCGAAAGATCCCGCCCTCGCAGACACTTGCATTTGGGGGTTCAGGCGCATAGCGTCGTAACTGTTTAAACGAACAACGTACACTAGTAAAAAATGCAATACTGAAATCGGGAAGCCAGAATTATTCAAAAAAATAGTGCAGTAAAATAAATTTTTGAAAAATAAGTATATTTCAAAGAAGGTGAGCGATTGATAAATTAATTACTTGGCAAATTCATCGAAGTTATCGGTCCCACAGTGAGGTTGATAGTGACTGAAAATAAATAAAAATAAAAAAGTTTTCAACGACGGGCAACAACTTTTCAACATTTCAACCTTAATATCATTTTAATCTTTTATAATGTACGAATTATGGAATGACTAGTTATCACAGGGGGTTTAATCTCAGTTTGTACACAATTATGTAGCATTTCATGCAAATGTGCAATAGAAAAAAGATTCACACATAATCTTAAAAAAAAAAGAATCAAAGCAAACCCTCGAGGGATTGTTCTCTGCGGTGGTCGGTTGGAAATTATTTCAACATCAGCGGCTGGTCTATGTGGATCAACACTGAAAACAAAATAAATACGCGGTTTCCATGAGCGCAACACTGACACCCTGTTCCTGTAAGAATGATCGAGTACTGTGGACGTGTTTTCTAGTAGTTCCTGAGGACCTTACAGTCCGTGGACATAGATTTCAAACTGGTAAATGCAACCCCTAATCTCTCGCGCGAGAAGCGCGCGTACTAATTCACTTTTGACCAATGTCTCCGGCACAAATCATTCATCAATCAAAAAAAAGTTGTCCATAAAATAAGCAATACTCCATTTCACAATACCAAAGAAAACCCATAATCTTAAAATCCTACCTTTCTCTCGGGTGACTTTTCGAGCCCGGTCTCGACGTACTTCTGTGGCCCCTCTGAGAGGTTGCCCCCAATTGTTCTGGACTGCAAACATTATTAAACTTCACATCACTAATATACGTCGAAATCCAGCAAATAATTTCAGCACAGAGTAAAGATAAAGAATAAAGGTCTACATTCAGTTCAGGGTAGTCCAGTTTTAACCATTAACCTGCTCTACGCTGAAAGAATTCAATTTCAACGTTTAACCTTGGCTTTAACTTTACGCATGCCGAGAAAATAAACACCAATAATTCCTCTCTCAACTCATCCCGTACACAACTCCTCTTGGCTAGACAACACCAACGTCTTCAATTAAAACCAACTTGTCTGGAGCCTTCTTCATAGGTCTTCTTCAGTACTTCACTTGCAGGGGTTGCTTGCGCTCTTGCGCACGAATACCCTTTTACCTGAAAAATAAACATATGAAGTTGCACAATAATACAAACTAAAACAACAGTAATTAACAACG
Source organism: Pelodera strongyloides (assembly GCA_036852015.1). NCBI lineage: Eukaryota > Metazoa > Nematoda > Chromadorea > Rhabditida > Rhabditidae > Pelodera > Pelodera strongyloides. Next base: position 94,967 of record JAANDG010000397.1, on the reverse strand, counting down.
AACACAACACTCCATCATAGTATAAAGACCAAAAGACCTTCACGTAATAGAGATGAAGATACATGATATACATCAGACCAATAAGTGCTAATTGCCAATTAGATAATTACGTTACAAGAAACCTACAGTACGCCATCAAAGTGCACCAGCAAATTTATGAAAATCAAAATAGTGAAAGTATTAGAAATAAAGCTTCACAGCGCAATATGCAAGTGTAAAGTGCAGCCATAAGACATAAAACATATTTTACTACGGGCAAAAATCATAATTTAGACAACACCACTACTTATAGTACCAATTAACAATGGAGACAGTAAATGAAATTTTGAAAGATAAACATAAGAGGACAACTGGTTTTTGGCACAGGAAGGATAAAGTACAGTAAAAGTAAAACAATAATTGGTGAGAACTGAGAACAATACAAATGAGAATTGGGAACAATAAAACAACAGAATGCTACAACACAGTATACTACAGTATGTACAATAACGAATAATATGTACAAAGGACCGAGCCTCACAAAAAAAGCTAGTTGATGAATGAATACCATAGAAGACAGAAGGAGAAGGCCAAGGCTGGATGTTCAATTGGCTCCCTGAAACTCGTACACTTCAGAGTCGGTATTTTAACTGAACTTTTCCATCTCGTAACTCGTAATAGTCGTACTGTAAAGAAATAGCATGGAAAGGCGGAGACCGAGACAATTCCGAGGTCCGAGATGGAAAAGTTCAGTTAAAATACCGACTCTGAACATTACCATACCTAATGGACACACGGTTTGGTTTGGATGTTTATCTCAACAAGAAAGACGTCGACGGTTGGCCGATTATTGCTATAAATAGAGGCCAACATAAGTTCAAACCGCACCAAGTAAAGGTTGGTGAAATACCATAAAACAAGAGCAAAATAAAATTATAGATTTCGCAAAACGGGTAACCTACCTTTGCGTACTTCTCCGTCCATTCACGAGCCTCGCGTTCCCACGTTTCACTCCTTGAACTGGGATTGAGCATCAGATTGCAGATTCCAATCAGTACCTGATGAGACTAAATACTACATACAGTCTGATACTAGTACACTAACTTATGAAAATGAGGGTTCGGTTGCAAATACACAAAAAAGATATCAATATATTACTAACTTACTAATTACTTTTCAAGAGTGCATATCTTAAAGCGAACTAGCGGCGGTCGGTTTTTGAAACGAGTCTCAAAAACCTGCATTCCTACGTCTGTATTAAAGTGGGGTAGAATTGGGGTTGAATTTTTATGCCAATAATGCTCATTTGCATATAATTCAGGGTAACGTGGTAATTCGATGTACGTTTCAAAAATCGGCCGTCATTTCGCTATTCGCTTTAATCTGTAGTACCATTTAACGCAAAAGAACTTCTTACTGTAAGTGATCACGATGTAATAAAATAACTTAACGAACTGCTAACCATACTTTGCGGTAGACACATATCACCAGTAATCGGTACGAGTGCAGTTTAGAAAATACATCGCTTCCCACTCAAACAGTCCCACACCAAGTCCATCCTCACTGGGTACGAATAACAGCAGAGATAAAAAAAAAATACCTTACTGATCGAAAATGCCGGTGACCACTTGCTGCTTAACGTATCCAAACAAATTCCGCCGTTAATGTTCGGGTGTCGGATCGGGGTGACGAAACTCACCTGAAACAAAGTGACAGCAAGACAGCATACGGAAGAAATCAGAAACACTCACACTCATCACAAAGTACTATTCGCTTTAAAGCAGTGTGATATTCTATTTGGACGTATTCTGGATTAATTGAAGCAGTTACGCGTATAAAATGCAAAAAAAATGCACTACAGCTTACCACGGGAGGCTTAAACGGGTACTCCTGAGGGAATTGCATTCTCAGGTGAAAAAGTCCATCTCGGTAAGGACTATCCGGTGGTCCCTGGATGGTTGCATTCCAAAGAAACATGTTGTCGCCAGCGGGACCCTTAATTATGTAACCAAAAGTGCCGTGCCAAAATTGTACATTTTAAAATGTAAACAATTTGTACTATGTAGACCTACACAGAGCTAAGTCCTCGTTAGCCATCTATGCAATACGGATAAATAAACAATTTCTGATACTAGTAAGCAGCGTTTAGAATGCTGTAAACGAAAGTAACATCAGCAAGCAAAGAAGAATGAACACAAACAAGAGCAATTTTAACAACAACGATTAGAACATTAAGCATGCCAAATTCGGAATGTTACCAGAAATATATCAGAAACGTATCATAAATAGACAGAATTTCGAGATTCCCAGACGAGATTTATTCCTGATGTAGTACTATGACAGGAAATCGCACAAAAAAAACTAAAATCAAAACCAACCACTGAACACAGTTCGGGAGGATCGCGACGAAGTTCTCGCAGCTCAGACTGTAGTCGTTTCAGTGCCATTCACCTAAGATATTGCTAATTAGTCAACAAAGCACAAGCACATACAACACAAGGAAAAACAATGAGACCGAAAAAGAGGAACTTGAGAACATAAGAAATCCCTACATTGTTGAACAATAAACAAACAGTAATACGGAACTCACGAGTATCAGAACCAATCACTATCATATCCTCATAAATTATTACACCAAACGATCTCAAAATATTAAACAGAAACAGTCGGGTCATTAAACCACATAATATCAACAAGGTAAGAAAATTGAGTTGCATAACTCATCGAAGAGACATTAATAATTGCGACATTTGATATAAAACGTTTTATAAAAAAAAACACAAGGCACGTGAGTAACTTGCATGGGAAACTTCAAAAATATAAGAAGCATAAGAATGATTAAGCTGAATGTTATTTACAAGGTACAGACGGTAATATGACTAACACCGACCGAGGAACTAGTTAAACGACTGAAATCGTCAGAACTCATTGAAGCATCGTCAGAACTAGGCAAAACAAATTACCTTACCTTTACCTTGACCACCTAAAAGGTATAAAAAGTAAGAGAAACGCCAGATTATGTACATATAGAAGGCATGCAATGTATATACCAAAATCGAAAAAGGAAACAAGTGTCAGCAAAATGAAAACGAATTTAGAACACATGTTTTAGACCACATTCGATAGCACCTAAATAAAAAGAATTCTACCAGTAAGTGTAATATGAGAATCAAAATTAAAGCTTAGGTACCGACATGAAGCATGAAGTGAAGTTACCGTGATGCAAAGTAGGAAATGAGAACGGTGACGCTCGCTCAACGACCAGGCTGAACATTTCATTGACTTTTAATTATAAACATAAAATCAACCCATAATACTTCTCTATAGGTTGTGTGAAACGCTTTGTTGAAAAGCCTGTACAAACGCATTATATGCAAAATTGTGTCCTTATTAAAAAATTTCATAATACAAGGCATAGGAAAGCATTTGTCCGGCATACGTGTATGGTGTATAAAACACACATGCACATCGTTTCATAATAGGTACAGAACAACAGAACCTTTTTCTTAAAACTATAACTTTCATGCATCATTTGATACAATCTCTAAGGACTATGGGTATGGATACAATAGAAAAATCACGCCCACAAGAAACGAAGAAACAGTTCGCTTGTACGCTAGTCAAGGCGTGACATTCCAATTTCATCAACTAATTATTTTACCAAACCAAAACCAACCATAGCATGCTCTCGAGTCCATTCCTTAGCAGTTAAATCAAACAACGGCCTGTCATTTTGGAAAACTTCAGCGATATCACCTCGCAGTGGACTCTTTGGATTCGGATTCAGCATAAGGTTGCAGATACCAACCATAATCTAAAAAGGATGATAAGGATAAAATGATATCCACGCGCAAATAGAAGAGACTGCGAGAGCGGAAAGAAATATCCCACCTTGTTAATGGAAAAAGCTGGCGACCACTTGTAATCTAGTGTGTCCAAGCAAACACTGCCGGCATCGCCAATGTTAGGGTGATAGATTTCGGTAAGGAAGGTCACCTGGAAACACATAGACCCAAGAGGATGAAAGTACGTGAAACGTGAAACCCAGAGGTTGAAACCCGCGCCCACACCGTTTTATTTTTGAACATTTTCTGATTCGAATGCTTAAAAACCATCAGAACGACAATACAATGATACGGGTACATACGGAATATACCCGCTGTTTCTGATTCACTGTAAGGCGAAAGTATGTGCGCGCGAAAATACACGCATGCAGCGCAAGTTCGGGATGCATAGCAAAAGAACAGTTATTGAACCACAGGCATCCACGCAAGAAATAACGTGTAAGTGGATGTAAATACGCATGCAAATTAGCACTAGATGTGAGTTTCTGCACACTTAGACACAACCGCCTATGCGCACTTTCTTTATACGCAATGTTCTACAAATTACGATCTACGCATAGGACATAGTACGAAAAAAATCTAAGCATAGGGTTTTCTACTAAGACAAATAAGGCGTACCACAGGAGGACGGAATGGGTAGTCGGGAGGGAATCTCAACGTCAGATGAAAAAGACCTTCCCGGTACGGACTATCCGGTGGTCCCTGAATAGTCGCGTTCCACAAGAACAGGCTGTCGCCAGCAGGACCCTAGAGGAACAATTGTACGTATTGCAGTTACTAAACTCATCAACCTTACAACAAAGTCTACTCATTAGAAAATAATTACAAAAAAAGACTTATAATCTCACAGATTTTGTTCGCCTGAAAATTGCAACCGCTAGCTGTGCATGTTCCCGATTGGCAATTGTAATAGTAGATAGTACTGCGATGCATAGTACCGACGAACAAAAACATACGGTCAATTCAGCTGTTTTAACAGATAATTCAAAAAAGGTAAAACTAACCACCGAGCACAGATCGGGGGGATCACGACGGAGTTCACGCAGTTCGGACTGCAAACGTTTCGCTGCCATTTAGCTGTAGGTAATAAGTTGTAATTATTAGAAATGTATCAGGTAAAACACTGAATAAAACCAAATTAGCCAATAAATCAATTACAAATTTCTAGTGACAATGTTGCTAAAATACTAGGCGCTAGGCTCGAAACTATTAGTTACCTGTAGTTTCTCAATATAAATTCAATTTCACAAAACTAAGCACCAAAAGTGTCACCCAACCAACTACACCACCAGCACGATTAATAAAAAAACTAACAAAACAATAAATAATACAGTTGAGTTAGTAAACTCATAAAATGTCAGTTGAACACAAAGTTCAAGAAAAACTTTAATACAAGCTAAAGGCAAATCAAATGACCAACAATGTACAAAAGAAACATAATGTAATAGTGTAGGACGTAGGATATATAAAAAAAGGATCACAAAGAGAAAATATGTGTGGCAAAGGATATATACAAAAGTTATGAAAGTCGGTTTTCATGCAAGAACTAGTAGGAAATGGGGTTTATACAAAAATTAAAACTCATGTAAGTGTAAATAAAAAGGCTCTAGTGGAAAATGACTGACCAAAACACGCCAATACGTTTGACACGGAAATAACTATTTTGGGGGTTCGCACTAAAGAAGAAATCCCTTTAAAACTTTAAACTTCAAACTCATTTGTAAAATGGTGAAATGGGTATACATACCGCAAATTCAATATACCAGACAATGCAGAATTCAGAGTGTCGTGAATTATATCCATCGTAACATGGTTCAACGCAAAGCTTCACAAGAAAATAATAATAATCAAAACCAAACCAACCGACAACGGAATCAAGACAAACACAAGCTGAATCGCACTGCAGATGCAGAGGAGGAGGCTCAACGTCCAGGCTGAAAATTTAATTCGCTTTCGGTAAACATAAAAAGCTAATAAGTCAACGTGGAACAATACAGGATATCAATTGCCCGTAAAACAAGTACCAAGCGTACATCGATCCGCTATTGTTAAATTACCTGAACATAGCAATGATCACGCTAGTCTTTAAAGCGAAATACCGGCCGGTTTTTGAAACGCATCTCAAGTACTTGCATTCCTATGCATTTATGTAAAGTGGGGTCTATTGGGTCTAGTTTTTATTCTAATTTTTGCTCATTTGCATATGCTGCACAAGAAAGCAGGTGTCCGCAATGCGTTTCAAAAACCGGCCGGTATTTCGCTTTAAATATGTTATTGCTATGCTACTAAAGCTGTAACAATTATTTTGCTCATCTAACCAACCATCGCATGCTCTCGAGTCCATTCCCTAGCAGTCAACTCAAACAGTGGCCTGTCATTTTCGAAAACTCTAGCGATAGTGCCTCGCAGTGGACTTCTCGGATTTGGATTGAGCATCAGGTTGCAGATACCAACCATGACCTGAAAAGTTAGATGAATCAACATGAGGCAAAGAGGCACACGTTAGGTCATAAACATCGCCGGTGACCCAGAGGTGGCTCGCGAAATCCTGCCCAGTTATGACACGTTGCGTTTCTGCTACATTTCTCGTGCCATCGCCGCACCCTGCATGCTTCTTATTTTCATCCGGAGATGGTCAGGTCAGTCTTAGAAAATCGCTGCAATATTTTAATTCCTGGTTCGCCGTGGTTCACCGGCTGGTTCGCCGGTGGTTCGCCGTTCACCGGCTGGCTTCGCTGTTTTTATACTACACGCGCACATAATAAGATTATCAATTTCGGAAAGAACCCACCTTATTAATGCTAAAAGCCGGAGACCACTTGCCGTCTAGAGTATCCAAACAAACATTGCCGGCATCCCCAATGTTAGGGTGATAAATTTTGGTAACGAAGGTCACCTGAAAACACATAAGCGTCGGTACGTGAAACCGCTGGTGGTAACCTCGTAACGAGAGGATAGTCCACGGGAATTCTAAACTAAAGGCTATCTACGAGACCAATAAAGCGTACCACAGGAGGATGGAATGGGTAGTCGGGAGGAAATTTCAATGTCAGGTGAAACAGGCCCTCCCGGTACGGACTGTCCGGAGGTCCCTGGATCGTCGCGTTCCACAAGAACAAGTCATCGCCAGCCGGCCCCTAAAGAAAAAATGTTCACATCGTTTTATATCCCAAATACTCTGGGGAAGTGGTGTTGATCCATGGCACAGACCCGCCGCGTCGGCAACATCGAAATTTGCGCATCACTCTCAGGGCATCCACACTTAAAGGGACAGGCCCATCAAAATAAACCTACATTTACGATACGTTCATAATGACTATCAAGCATTTTTATTACAATATATACAAACTAAATTTCACCATTATACGCCCTAGACAACTTTTTTCCAATGCGCCCTGCTCAAATGTATACCATAAAACTGCAGATTTCAAAGCTATATATGCAAATTTTAATCGCATTATAATTTCACGATAAATTTGCATTGACGACGAGGATATTTGCGGCTCTACGGTATACATTTGAGCAGAGCGCATCGGAAAAAAGTTTTAAATGGCAAATAAATGTGAAATTTAGTTTGTATATATTGTAATAAAAATCCTTGATAGTCACTATGGACGTATCGTAAATATAGGTTTACTTTGATGGGCCTGTCCCTTTAAAGCGAAATACCGGTCGGTTTTTGAAACACATAGAGTACACCTGCATTCTTATGCAGCCTATTAACGTAAATTAGAATAAAAAATCGAGCTAAATTCGAGTAACTTAGCATAACTACGTAAGAATTCAGTTGTTCGAGATGCGTTTCAAAAACTGGTCGGTATTTCGCTTTAACATAAAGTAGCATAAATAAAATTTCAAAAGGAAACGAGGTAGAAAAACGAACTCCAGAAAGCGACCCCGAAACGTCAGAATAGAATAGGAAGTAATAAGCAAATGGCAAAGGCGAAGAACATACCACGGAGCACAAATCTGGCGGATCGCGACGCAGATCACGCAATTCCGCTTGTAGACGCTTCAGAGCCATTCACCTAGAATTATATTACTTGATAACTCATCAATTGAACCGTGCAGACGAAACAAAGAATGAAAAGGCAAACATTCAAAGTATCAAAAATTCAAACCATCCAACTAAAAACAACAATAGGATCGGACAAGTAAAATAAACATTACAAGATAAATATATAAAAGAAAGCGCAAAAACGCTTCTAATTACAACAATGTGCTAAAATTTAATGAAAATGTTTTATGGTAAAAGCGATAATAAGGTGATAAACATAAAAGAAGTGAATAAACTCAAAAACGGAATATATCAAAAACAGCTACATTATTTACAAAATATTTACATGATATTAATAAATACAAAACTATATTTTTTACAAAGTAACAGACTTATAACAACACTAGAACAAGATGAACAACAAAGGCAAGCACAATATACTAAATTCAAAAGCGACGGACACTCGGGACACTCGACACTGATAGTAGAACTTAATAAACAATTCAAACGTGGATGGTCCATACCTTATTAAGTAATGCAGACAGTCGGGGGACTTACTATGGAGATGACCAACTAACGGATATAGGCAGTGTGTCGAAAAGCGCACCTCCCCTTATGTTATGCGAGCATTAGCTAATTCAGTCCAGTACCGTAACCACGCACAAACGTTATGTATGTCGTACTAGTAGGCCCGTAAGTTGTGTTACGCCAGCTCAGTAAAGAACAAAGACACAATGATTACGACTCTACTCTAACAGAAGCAAAGATAATTGAAAGGATCAACGACATGCGAATCAATCAATAATACCCCCAGGATCTAGCACGGCAAGAAGTAAAGGGTAGTGAAGGGTGTAGCGTGTACGGCCTTGTGAATTGCGGAAAAATCGATACGGCCATTATACTGACCGTAATCGGAACCGTAGTCATTGAAAGCAGCACGTAAGTCGTATTCCTTAAGACCTTTAGGCACACCGTCGAGAACTTCACATACAACGTTCGAATAACTCGGATGTTCCAGTGTATACTGTAACGGCAAATGTTTAAAGCGGTATGAAGTGGTCTTGAAGCGAATGCTAGAGACTTCCAATGGCATCTTATTATATAAATTTAGAATGTATACAAGTCTTGACGTCCATGTCACAAGGACACATTAATACAAATGTAATAGTAATTTAGGAATGTAATTTAGCTGCACACAATTCGCAAAGCACACCGCTTTAAAAAAATGAATGTTTGAGTACAAAAAATGTGCAACTTGATAACACAACCTTCCCTCATGTTGAAACAAATAGATAACTATAGGGTTTGGGACAGAAAATGGTTCACCTAAATATTTTACAAACTAATGAACCTCCGCAATCTACATTTGAAATGGAAAGGTCTAAATGGAACTACGAAAAGATCAACGGTATAAATTCCGTGCGTAAATGGAGGTGGTTGGAGGTTTCTTAGCTCAGTGATAGACCGTTTTTGTAAAACACCATGTTTCCGCCAAATTTATTAATTTGGAATTGCCTCCGGAGGTGGTCAAAACCAACCCGGAGGTGGTTCGTGCGTGTTTTCACGCACCAACCTGTACCCCTGGACTGAACTACATTGCCAATCTCAAATTGTACAAAAAACATAAACAACTACAGTACATGTAAGACTGACCTCTCTGTCGTCCGCCATTTTGCTCAGCACAACTGGGCTCGAAAACGTTGCCACTAGCGTGTAGATTGTATCGCGTTTTAACTGCAATGTCTTTGAATAACAACAAAAAAGCTCTACTTATCTATTTAATTTACTATTTACTACTGTAGTACCAACGACCTCCGGATTGGCCTTGACCATGGCCAGGCCAGAGGCCGGAGCCGGAGTCAATTACAGCTTTACGCATTTGAATGAAACATATCACTGCTATTTTAGGTTTCAAATTTCGGTATCCAACTGAGCGAGCATCACCAAATTTACACATCAAAATTAAATCCTGACTCCTGACAGTACATTCCATCTGGTGATAATACGGTAGACTGGTGGTAGACATGGAAATATATTATGTTACGCCTTTGTGAGAGCATCACTCTATCACTCATCACCAGGCCGGACGTGTATTTCGGCCACGAGACCCGCGCGGAGTTCAGTTCTCTTGCGATTACGGGTGTAGCCGTAACATGTTTAACCTATGTAAATCACAACTAGTAAGTATTATAAACTAAAAAACTACCTGGAGGACAGGGTACTTCTGGTCGGTAACTATATGAGGAGAATTGCCCAGGTTCCCCACAAGCTGTTCTGTAAACGGTCCGCCATTTGGATGCTTCGCGCCATCATCACCTTCCATCAGCGCCCAGCGAACCTAGAAACCATTGTATAATTTAAAGCAGTATAACAGCAGGATTTTGTAAAGCACAATGGACTGTATTCCCATATAAATATGCAATATGAAAATGACTGCGCATATGGCAGTGCAGTTGTTTGTTGTCCAACACCAGTAATCAGTAAGGTAATATTCCGAGTTTTGCATATTTGTCTGCTCATGTCCGCCGCCGGTCATCACTGACAGCAGAAGGTGAACTAATATGCAATTTTATCAACTTCTGTCAGTGTCAGCCATCCTTGGCACTTAGCAGCTTCTGTCAGCAATACTTGCACTTATCAACTTAGCATTAGAGTACGTGTAGGTGCTTGGCGGAGCTACAACAAGTTTCAAGTGGAACTGTACTCCAAATTGTCAGCGCGCATTGACGATCGCCAATGACAACCACAGATCGAGATACAGACGTAACGTAGCGCCAAACATACAAAGAGAAACAATTAGGTAACTGCTTTATTGCGGCCAATATGCACACATACACATATTTAGATGACTTCAATAAAGTCATAGATAAAATACAACGTCCCAATAATCGACAAAATCACAACAGACACACCTTCAGCTGGTCCGTAAGGCGAGATCCAGTAATCTTATGCATGCAAATCACTCGAACGGGTTTGCTTACAACAAACGAGATGGCATAGGGCACGTCGGTCTCCGAGTCCCTGGAAAGAATCACAAATTCACAAACTGAACTGTAAAAGAAACGAAAAAAAAAGGAATTCTAAAGATACACCAACAGATGGCCGCGGAGTATTTATCCGTCTTACCGAAACAGTACACCCCAAACTGCATACAAAAAAGCAGTTTGGGTTTTGGGTGTACTGCCCCTAAGTGACTTGTTGCAAAATGCAAAGCAAACAGTGCAAAAAGAATGTGTTGACTGTTCACAAAATGTTATAGAACGAACCAAAAGGATAGGTGGGGTGGTCAACCCGACAGGGAACCGAACCCGGGCCGCCTGCGTGGCAGATTAGAGCCGTAGAGCCCTAGTACTACTACCACTGAACAACTCAGGCGTACATCCAGCTCACCAACCTTGGCTCAATGAGGCCTCGAGTGAGATGTACCTCCATGACGTCCTTGCTCCTTAGTCTGGCCTTTGCTGAAAATCCACTACTTGCTCCCGAAGAAATTTGCCGTACCACTTTCATCTTCTCCTGAAATTAACAGACATAACAACTGTGCGTAAATTGAAATAGTCTCCTTGCCAATTAGCCTAAGGTCACCCAAATACATAAATTTGCAATGCCAGCCTGTGGATAAGCTCTAAGGCAATCCGGTGTTGGTTAGGTGCCTGGTCTTACAAAAAAAGAGGGGTACCGTGCGTGAAAGAAAGTTGTAAACCAAATAAATTAACAAATACCTCATCGTTCAGGAGGCCCTTTGCACGGAAAGGTCCACTCGCACTGTAGTAATCCAGAAGAGGGAAGGCGCCAAAGCGAATCTTCCTGAGGAGCTCAAGCACGTCGCCATTATTCCTAAAGGCATACAAATTGAACACCACGACATGTACATATTGAACTGGCACCTGTGCATTGTCTTGTCCGAATAAATTAAAGCTAAATTCTGGCCGGTTTCTGAAACGCATTGTGGGCACCATCATTATTATGTGCAGCATACGCATATGAACATAAATTAGAATAAAAATCGAGCTAAATTCGAGCAAATTGGCATAAATAATTTTCGTTAGAATTCAGATGTCCACGATGCGTGTCAACTGTCAACCTGCCGCTATTTCGCTTTAATGTCTACAACTGGAATTCACTTCACAAATGTACATAAATCCTGACGAGCAAATGGAGGTGGGGTGGGTTAATAAAGTAGTGGAACATGTTAAACGGTATTTCATTCAAATTTCAAATACAGTAATTTTCAGCAATCCGAAGTCGGAACGTGTATATTTCCGCATACCTCCTACCTCCTTTGCCTCCTTATCTGTACTACACCTAAACCTAATGAATAAACAACAGTACATTCCGCTAATCAAAACTACCTCTTAGGCTCCGACGCCCATGTAGTAAGAACCTTGAACATCGTCAGCTCGTGCACCTCAAGGGGATCCATCGAGAAAATAGCATCCATCTAAATAGCACATAACACTCAACGCAGCCGTATGTGTGTGTGTGTGTGTGTGTGTGTGTGTGTGTGTGTGTGTGTGTGTGTGTGTGTGTGTGTGTGTGTGTGTGTGTGTCATTCGCGCAGCTGTGGCGCCCCGGACGCTTCGCGGCGCACCCATACGCCCATAGAGGGTGCGCGGCCTCGCAGTGGCGAACCCTTATTTTGTGCACAGTGCATGGCGATGATGCGGAATTCCACGATGAAAGAACGAGACTCTCATCTCCTAAAAGCTGCCATTTCATGAATTTGCTTGACCCAAACCCCTCTAGCATCAACTTTTTCCCCTCCAAAACAAACAAACCTGCTCAAAGCCGAGTTCTTTCACTGCATCCAGTTGGCTCAGAATCTCTTCCGCGTCATATAGAAAGCCCTTCGCACACCTACAAATTTTACATGAGAACTTTACACAACCAATCCCGCTAAAAATCTGCATATTTTGGATAGAACTGTGTGAGGCTTGCGAGAAAAGCGAGATTTGCTCACAATAGTCAGCAGGTCAGCAGGTCTTCACTCCATTTATAACATAGGTGACTCTAGGCCCGCAGGCATGCATTTAAGCAAATATGCCCTAGGGCGTGCCCTTCAATTGTAGAAGGTCGGGATAAGGCCACAAACGGGGAAAATGTCGGTCCGAACCTGGGGCGTGCCGCGTGCCCCGGTGCCCCTTACATGGCACTTTCCCGTAGCCTTGCATTTTGTAAAGCGCACGAAAATTGGGATTTAAATTTTTGTGAAGCAGCAGCAGTCATATTTTTATAGCCGAGTAGTCTAAGGCGCTGGTTTGGTTTAGAGTACGTGTTTAGTTAATGTCGCAAGTTCGATTCATGTCTGGTGCATTTGTCTTGCGAAGTTCTAGGTACTTATGTATGTTGTGTTTCCGTGTGTAAGTTCGTGGTTGGTTAGCTAAAACGGTGTATATTCTTTTCCTGCCTGTTTCAAGGGGGCATAATAAAGGGCCGTTTGTGGTCCTTTATTATGCCCTCTAAAACTCACAAAAGCCTCAGGGCGTACCCTGGGCACCCTTTAATGGGGTCTCGATGTATGGCAAAAACAGCGCATTTTGCTTCCAAGTATCAAATGTGCATCTCGTGTACGATTTTGCATACCCCTTTGAAAGTTAGAAAATGCGCCATTGATAATACTAGAGGAGGCGAAAATGCACAGTTTATGCACGCTCGAAAAAAATAGTCCTGTGGCTACCGCCGCGGGACCATTTTTTGGCGGTCTGTAGATGTTCTCGTGTAGTGCCAATCTACGGTAATTAAAGCCATACTTGGAAGCAAAATCCGGCAATTTTTGCCATACATCGAGACCCCATTAGGCCGGTAACGGGCCAGCCCTGTTCCACTGAAAAGGGCACGCCCTCGGGCCTAGAGTCACCTGAGAAGAACAAAAACCTGTAAAACCACTCACATTTTTCTAACGTCTGTGTATTCCCAAAGGTTCTTGTAGTAAAACAAGAGGGCGCTGTGGTCCACGGACACGTGGTTCTGGATGTGGTTGAACAGCAGCGTGTTGAACTTTTCATCCGTGATCTCATACCTGGAATAAGCACATCACCAAAACATAAATGAAAATAAAACACGGCAAGGCACATCATTTGAAACCCTTGCTGGACGACTACATTTATATTATACATAATGTCAATAAATTATTATTATTATTATTAAATTATGTATTATACGCAAAATTTCCAAAACCAATACCAGATTGTGCGCGACACAATAAAATTAGGGAAAATATCCTTCCGTGAAAAAATTGCTCACTTTTTGGCAAAGCGGTAGAATCCAACAAAGTGTTCCATCGTAATCAGGTCTGGGAGACGACCATGGGTAACAACGCTGAAAAATCGTACCATTAGAATTGCAACAAAAGTCAGCCCGAATTAAGGTTGAGGTTGGATTTGGAAACTTATGCTGGACTGGTGCTGGTGGCCAACTGCACTCACATACTCTGTACGAAAAAAAACGAATAAAGTTAGACAAAAAAATCACACCATATAGCCCAAAATTACGTTTCAAAAATCGTATAACGCTTTTATGAACTAGTAGTATTCAATATTAAACTTCAAGAGTGCAAACGAGAAACCAAGTGCAAAGTAGCCTACTGTACGAAGGCGAACAAAACATCCGCTGGAAAACTGTCCAAGTACAATGCGCTCGCATCCCTCCAGAGAGGCGAGAGCCTGCGCACATTCACCCCATCGAGAACGTGAGTCTAAAATTAAAATAAATGAATTAAAAAAGCCACCACAAAAATGCTTATCAACTATACCCCCCCCCCCCTCACATGCACTTCTCCGCCTGGACCATTGGTCAAAAAAATTCAAAAAATAACTCAAGTAAACATTTCACGAACACAGTGCAATATCCAGAAATAAATGAGCAAAATACCTGTCCGTTAATGGTAAGTTCATAGTAGTGAACAGTGAGATGTGTCGTAGGTCTCTTCTCTAAAGTATTCAAAGATAAAAGTAAACAGTGTAAAAAAGATACGCTATGTATTATTATTGGTTACATGTACTCTATCGAAACATATGGGTCAGATTTCCAATTTTCATCCCACCAAAATGAGTGGTCCTGGCTTAGCTAATTTCCATGAACATGTTGATGACTCGGCTTACCACCATGCGCGTCGTAGTTTGTGTCTTGGTTAACGGCCATGAAGCTATCATCGCTCCTGCTGCTGTACTGTAGAGTACCTAGAGAGAAAAACATTTCAGCTCTCACAATTGTAAGAGGAATCAGTCTCTCCCATAACATTCACTCCTCAAACTTCAACTTCAAATATAACTAAAGGTAAGAATTCGACAAAAATCAGAGGAAACAGAACATTGTGCAGATCACCATCCCGCGCCTCAAATACTCCTAGCATTCGGCCCCAACAGCAAAGTAGCGCGCCTATGTAGTGATAAAAAATACAAGCAATGATGAATGCTCAATTAGATGAACCAAATCCTTTATGCAAGGCAATTTCGGACAAGAACAGTTAATAAACCATTTGCATTTGCCCATAAAAGTAAGTACACACCAGCTGGTGGTGGCGCTGCACTCGCGCCGGGCTGCCTCTGTCCATAGGCTTCTTTGTACTCCGTCGGATACGAATCGTTCTAAAAACGCATACGGTATTGGTTTCATTCCGCTTGCTTACATACCTTTTTCAAAATTAGGCTCCTAATTGGGCGCGAAGAATCACGATTTCGTCGATTACTGCCATTTCAAATACTAGACGACATGCAGTTACGAATTAAGAAATTTCTGAAAGTCACACACCTGCATTGATGGATCATATCCATTTGCATCAGGACGAAGGGCGCCCGTGGGCTCAGGTATGCCAGCTGGTCTCACGCTTCCCGAATTTGAAGTCCTTCAAATTTTTGCAATATACTCTTCATGATCATGACCTAATCTCGCACCACTCTTTGTAATGGTAAAAAAAAAGCAAAAATACTCGTTTTCCAACACTCCATGAGAGCACGAGCACGCATAGACAGAGATCCAATAAGCCACAACACAGTTACAGTACACAAGGAAGTGGACGGACGTGGATGTGGTTTCGGGAATGGGGCTAATGTAGTAAGCATAAAGAACCTACGCAAGTGAACTGAACTGGGAGACAACTGTAGTACTGTCATCGGGGATGTTGCTCGAAATTGCATTAACAAAGCTGTGGGTGTGGCCAAATCCGTCTGTTCGTGGTGCCGATGGTCTGAAGTACACGTACCTAACCTACACATTCACGTTTCATGTATGTACAAACAATATCGGTCATTTACAGCCTCTCAAACTCGACTGCTAGAACAAGTTAATTAAAAAAACGGGAAATCAGCGAGGTGGTATGTCTTATGCAAAATCATATCATATCTATAGCCACTCAATTTATATATTTGACCGAAACATGGTGTTTTATTAAAACGGTGTATCACTAAGCTAAAGAAACCAGCTCCAACCATCTTGATTTTACGCACGGAATTTATACCCTGATTACGTACCGTGGCTTGTTGTCATCTAATCGCCTGTACGCTCTTCTACTATACCGAATCCGAAAATAACTAAACAATTCACTTACTCTTCATCCCTCAGAGAGATACCCACTGCTGCAGCTGGATTCAATTTAGGCTCGAAACTTGAGTCACCTGCAACAAAATAATTCATTATGAATCATAACAGTTCCCTCACCAAAATATTACCAAAAAAATATGCCTCACTCAATTCATTAAAGAATACTCGTCTCATCGGCTTACAGCAAAATAAGCATGAAGATACACCGTAACAAAAATCCGTACCTTTGCCGTTGTTAAGCCACCAGTCATCCGATCGCAGTCGTCTTACGCTGTGAGTAGTAGGAGGATAGCTTGAAGGGGAATGTGAGTTGATCAATGAGAAATCTGGAGGGAAACTGCTGAGGCCACCTTGATGATCACCATGAGAACGAAACGAGGGATTCTAAAAAAATATTCTTATCAACAGAAACAGGATATAAAACGTACCAAACCCCCACTCAACTCAACGATCAACAGAAAACGAAAAACCCCTGGGTTACTCACATACTGTAGGCGCGGCGCATTCACATCATTGCGTCGCTGCCAATTGTTCCTAAACAAGAGCCACGAAATACATAAGGTAAACCAAAACAATGAATCCCTTGACACCAAAAGGGATACCCTCCTAAAGTATTAGTACTATACAGTAACTTCAATTTCCTAACGTCTTATACAAAGAAAAGAACACTGACGGAAAGTAGCCATCTTGATGAAACGTGGATAAAAATGCGTTTTCAATCTTATCGTAGATCGATTTCAACATGAAACCTGAAAGACTTAACAGGACATATTTAACAGGAATGCAGCGGTAAAAGCTCTACGGTAGGTGGCAAGGGTATGTATATGTAGTAGTCTCTGGAGTCCTCGAACGCTCTAGGACTAGCTCGACAGTCTCGTCAAGGAAGAAGTCGCACATCCATCCTCTCTTCAGTAACAAGTAACTTCAGCCGACATCAAACTGATAGTTACCAATTGCATTGCGCAACTATGCAATCTATGCATAAGCATAAGCAAAACAAAACCGCGTTAACACACAGCACAGTGAACCAAAAAGCTGGGCTTAATTGTAAGAATAGGCCATAGGGGGCTGTGAATGAAAAAGTGCATTGCATAAAACATCGTCAAGGAAAATATTGAAATAGCACCCATAGCTAGCAAAAGCCGAAAAAAATAAAACACTCATGGGTAACAAAACCCAGGGTTCCAGTAGAATAGAAGCAATTCAGCGCACACTCAGGCCATTTCCGCCACTAACCTAAGTATTACAGTAAGACATAACAGTTGTTAGTTAGACTAAATAACAGACAAAAAAGGGAAGGCTAGATTTACATAGAGAAAACAATGGATAACATTGATTTTTTCAATAATATCTTTTTATGCGCAATCTTATCTTATTCACTGACTTGCGCAACAAATTTATTAGCGGAAGGAATTGCTCCGCCACCCAATACGTTATAGCCTATAAAATACAACAGATTTTAAATTTCCTCTCTAAACAAACCACCAGCTGATCTAAATAAGAAGCTCCACTGAAAAAAATGAAACTTAGAAAATAATATACAAATCACGCGCCATACGGCCATGCAAAGCAAAGCAAGTAAGCCACCCACAGACGTAGTTAAAAAGTGACTTACCCGTTATAGTGAGACATGCCAGTTGTTATGTTAACGGGAGGATCAACAACCATAAACGGTGAAGCAGAAAATGTGAAATTTTCTCCAATTCAATTTTTGTGCAAGCTTATTAATTTCGTTGCGCAACAAATTGGCAACAGTGCCCGCCCATCTATCAATACTTTAATCGAAGCAGCGTCTACGAAAGGACTTATCAGTTCTGCCTCCACAAAATTATTGACTTTCTAGATAAATAAGCCTGACAATTGACCCTAATGAAATGCTGAATCAAACAGAAATAAGACTCAAGCCGCTTGGTTGAACAAAATTCACGTTAGGCTAACGGCTAATACTTGTCAGCAGTTCTAACAATAAGGCCCAATTCCGTGTAATGAATAAACCCAACCGTAATTCAACTACAACCCTTACCAACTGAACAAACGGTTGCCAGTAAATGATGCTAAACGCTAAGTAGTAGACTCTCTCCCTCATCTTGCTAAAATACGGGTTGTTAAATAGAACGTCTCTCACCAACAACACGCAAGAATGACAAACTAACCACTATAGATCATGATAATACAAGCATAAATCGACATCCTTGCAAACCCAGTAGGAATTACAGCGAAAATGCAAAATACCGTATGCGTTATCTTGCCTTTTTCGCGACAATTTTTACAAGCTAAAGCATACGGTATCGATCAAAAATTCCGAACGAAAAAAGCGTGCCATCACTGAAGCGCCCAAACACATCTGGCATAATACCGCTACTAAACCGCCAAAATACCAGGTATTAAAGAAATCCAAATATAAGCCAACAAAATACTGTCTGCGGCAAGCTCTCATTTCCTGTCTTGTTGGATACGGGTGGGCACGCACCGCCTTCGGCATGGAGCAATTCACTGTAATAGGAATTCATGAAATTTAAAGAGTATGACACACGGTTTGTGTAGCGCATAATGCACTACTGCATTCCACATATCACATGCTAATATATGCCCTTCCTCCGGCACAGAAGTTAACACGAAATGTATAACCATAATCACGAAATGCGTTAATTGTAAACATTCACCCTAATTCCAAACAACAGATACTACGAAGAGCGAACATCCAAGACAATAAAACACTTCAAAATCGAAAATTTTATTCCTGTGCAATGGGTGGTAGAAAAGGTTCACATGGTAAAACTCTGCTTTGTTTATAGGATAAAAAGTGCTAAAAGCATCTAAACAATATAAAATAATACACTACAAGAGCTTCTCACTTGGGGGCGGGTCCGATCACAATAAGCTGCAAAAAACTTGCAGTACTCCTTTAAATAAATAAAAGTGATGATTGCGCAATTAATAAACCACGATCCATACCATATCAAACATAACCAAATGCCCGAATAGGTATTTTCCAAAAGCAATCAATCCATCTGCTCAATTAACACACAACACAACCCTATTCCGACTCAGACGATATTTTGTGTGTATAGAGAAGACAGAGCACTAAACACTGCCCACCCTTTACACACATTAGAAATCTATTCACGTATACAAGTAAGGTGGAGGAAAGCAAGTAAAAATGATATACAAAAAAAAATAGAAAAATACAATGGCATACAATTCGGGAACTAGGGAACGAAAGAAAACCTTACATCCAGGAGCAGCGCGGCGCGGGACCAGTAGAAAAAAACAGGTGCCGACGCAACGGGTTGATGAACAAGGAAAAGGATTATAGAAGGTATAAATATCCCCACATATGGAATGGAAAAAAACGCCTAAGAGCAGAATAAATCCACTGACGAGCAGGTCAGAATCAGATAACCGACGAGTTAGGAGCAATCATTGCAAAAAAGAAAGAACTGGGTTCTTCGCCAGATGTATGCATGCGTTTGGAAAAGAATGTTCGACGACGGGAGAAAATAGAAAAATAATCACAATAAGGGAGAAAAAATCTATAAATACTGATTAGTTACGGTTTTTCAGTTGGTTGGACAGCCAGTCAAGTCCTTCATACAAACCGTCTCCCGATGTAGCGCACGTGGCCTAAATTAAAACAAACTGAATAGGAAAAATAAGAAGAAAAACAATATACCGAATATAATGGCACAAAGTTTGCGACATTATTAACATGTAATAACATACGGATACACACCACTAAACGGGGTGTGTGTGGCTTGGGGCCGAAGAGCAACAACAAATAGTCAAATCATAAATTATTTCGTATAAAAAAAGCTAACTAACAGCGAACGCTTGGTACAAATGGGACAGTTTAGTGATTTATTTTTCCATAAAATGTATCTGCGAACCTGCCCTATCTTTTATTGTCGCCCAATATTTCGCTTTACATTATGTCTTGTTCACGATGTAGTAGTTCGTTTTTGTTCTTTTCAGATCAAGTATTCTATTCAATATAAACTTATAAACACTTTCGACGATACCACATAGGGCAGTTCACACTAAATTAATTAGCTCACCTGAATGTACCAGGAACGGTTTCGTAGTGTGTGAAGTCCAAGCTTATCCGTAACCTCAGCAGCATTCATAGCATTAGGCAAATCCTGAAAAGTCGAGGTAAAAGCTAGGCATTTCGGAAAGTAAAACCACGCACCAACCATTTCTGGACATTATTGGCATTGCCGGATTTAAATTTAAGTGAAAAGTATTATTTTTTTACTTTTCGACCCTCACTCAACTAACTAACTAAGTGCCTCTCCTAATTTACGCTCGGAAATTATGGTAAACGACATCGTTCAACGATAATGAAGGAGAAAGAACTGAAGGGAGTGATAGGCTGCTAGGAAGAAAACTGTGATGACTCGCTCTACAAAGATCATTAAACTTACGTATACAATAAAATAACTGATTTACTACATATTTGGTTAAGTTAGTTAAATAGTTACACGATACTATTTGCAAGCATTAAATGGGTGGCAAAATGGCAAAAGTAAGTTATGCAAATTAGCTATTTCCCCATACGTTTCTACATTTCCACTCATATGTAGTGAAAGTCCTCTACTACGGAACTGCATTGTACTACTGTACGCAACAAAAGTCATGCATTTTTTTTTACATATTCATTCATCGAATTTCAAACAACGAGCAATAAACAATCCAGCGAGCTATCTAAGTTTCAGTGCTTGCAACCAGCTAAACAAATAGCTCCCTCGACAAAATGAGGAGAGAGAGAGATATGTGCAGATCTTCACTCTCCATCATCAGAAGAAGAACAGCAAGAAAATATAAACGTTATAAAGTACCTGTTTGTTGGCAAATACCAAAAGCACGGCGTCTCTCAGCTCATCTTCGGCCAGCATTCTCATCAGCTCCTCGCGCGCCTCACCCACACGTTCCCGATCGTTCGAATCGACAACAAAGATGAGACCTGAAACCATAGTATAAAACACTCCGCCAAATTCGGACAATCACCTCCCGATCCGTAATGTATTGTATGCAAATTCAGTTTAAATCACCTCCTCAAAATTTTGAGATGCGGACCTAATTTATTCCCTGCCTGAAACACAATTCCGCAACGGCAGTCGGAGCATACACCACACACCGAAACTCTAACCATTTTCGCATACAACAAATAACTGTACTTGCAAGCAACCACATCTACTTCTTGCAACTAAGCACTGCAAATTATGGTGTATCTGTATCATGTATTATTTCACGATTCAAAAAACATAAATCGGTCCTGTGGCAGCAGTTTTCTGCTTTTCACATGAAATACTTGGCATGCCGTACGCTAATTGACAATAACACAACTCATGAACTCATGCATACACTTGGCGATTTTTTGAATATTAAAAGAAAATAGCGAACAAGGGTGGGTTGAAACCGCCAGTGAAATACTCTATTATGGCGGGAATCTGTATTTGCAGTATAAATTCGTACCGCTTACAGCAGAGGTGAAGCGAACGAAAATAATCGGGTGTCCGGAGCACATCATCTGGACAAAAAAGGCAACACGATACGTGAAATGACAAACTATACCTTGGGTATTTTGGAAGTAGTGTCTCCAGAGTGGTCGGATCTTGTCCTGACCTCCAACGTCCCAAACGGTGAAGGAGATGTTTTTGTATTCAACTGTTTCGACGTTGAAACCTAAAAAACGTATTAATTACATCAGGATCAGAATATGTCATCGCCGAATGGTTTACACGGCTCATTTTGAATCATACGGATGCGTAATGAATGATTGATTTATAGATTCACCACGTAAAAAAGACTAAGATGATAAAATCAGGTTAGCAGTGAGCTCTCTGTCAAAAAGAGGAGCATGCAACCAGGTTTCTTGCTCGTTAATCGTTACAACATTTTAGTTTCGTCACACATCTAAGACGCTGAACTACCGTTAAAAATACCGACATCCATAGAACCCCAGTAGTAGAGGACCTTGTTTTTAATGTAGCTAATCCTTTTACTATATTCCGTCGTTGCAAAAAAATAATGTTTTACTACGACTATTTTGCGCAATGAAAAAAAAATTATGGGTGTTTTACCATACTCAATAAAACGCTGGGCACCAGTAACACATTCTGACTGACGGATGATCCAAATCATATAACTTACACGCCGCTGAATACAAGACTCAGATTGCTAGACTACTGGGCGAACCCTTTCAGCTACTATCAGCCGAAGTTCGTATCACACACGCCCACGGAGTACTGCACTTCACATTTCTCACGAGCTTATAGCTTCGGCCAAATGATATGTTAGACAGTCAAGCAACTAACCAATAGTAGGAATTGTCGTGACGATTTCTCCCAGCTTCAACTTGTAAAGAATCGTGGTTTTACCAGCTGCATCCAATCCTACCATAAGGATACGCATTTCCTTCTTGCCAAACAGGCCTTTGAATAAGTTTCCGAAGATGTTACCCATGTTTGGCTGAAAGGGAAACTATCATTGATCCACAAATTAAACTCACTCAAATGAACTAGCACAAGAGAACTATAGAAACAGAAACAACTCATTGTCTATCGAACATGGCTAGAGTGAGTAAAACCAGACAAAACTTTAATTCGGCTATAAGTCCAACAAGAGTAAATGTGACTTAGGCTGCCATGGATAACCTTACGTAGGCTTTCACGGAGA
The DNA here is from genome assembly GCA_036852015.1 of Pelodera strongyloides. NCBI lineage: Eukaryota > Metazoa > Nematoda > Chromadorea > Rhabditida > Rhabditidae > Pelodera > Pelodera strongyloides. The sequence continues at coordinate 71,930 of JAANDG010000397.1, read as the reverse complement.
GCGAATAAACGCAACAAATATTAAATAAAACTGCATAACCAACACTAAAACAATCGAAAAGGACAACCAACAAAGCAAAATCGGCAAACACGTCACTGCGCCGCAACCGCAACGCGGTCAAAAGTTCTAAGAACAATAAACATGCACATCGAATTTGTAATTTGTAGCTAGACGTACGGAAAAAATAGCGAGCGTTAAGAGAGTCCAGAGAACGAGAGCATTACTTTTTGTAGCTACATAATATTACAAATTACGAAATTTGGATTCAGTCTTTCACGAAAAAAGTTTCTCATGGATTACCTTACGTAGGCTTTGGGAGTTTTGAGCGAGGAAAAAATTATATAGAAAAATGGGTTTGAAATATTGATCAGGAATCCTGGCGTAGGGGTCACCGAGCATTACCTGCATCTAACAAACCAAGTCATTAAATCATTAAATACACTTTTTAGGAAAACCGCATTACTTTACCTAGAACTCGCATAGTTAATCCCCGGCAAATTGCGGTTCGGCCAGGTACCGTGGTCGTATCACTTATATACGTCCATTTATATTCTTTCCCTAGACAGTACTGGATAAATGAATGAAGATCATTCAAAAGATTATAACGAGGCGTTTCCCAAACTGTAGTGCCCTAAAAGCGCAAAACTGTATTCTGACTACGGTACCTGGCCGAACAGTTTGCCGGGGAATAACTCTGCGTGTTCTAGGCGTAAAGAAATGCGGCTTTCACAGTAATATTTCTGAAATTCCGGACATAATGTACAAGTAAATTGAGAAACTTTTTTTCTCGTGGGCCTGTCCCTTTAAAATGATAAAATATTAGAATTCAGATATTAGTAGTTTTGAGAAATTAGGCGGCTCATCAACTAATGGCAACACTACAGGCTTCGATACGCACTCCCCTTACTATTCTCAATGGACTATGGGGCACATCAAAGGAGCCACTGCCCTGAACTGAAGCCATTACGAGAATATCCAATTTCTGCCAAGAATCAACCTCTTTAAAGCGAAATACCGGCCGGCTTTTGAAACGCATCGTGGACAACTGAATTCTTACCTATTTATGCGAATTTACTTGAATTTAGCTCGATTTTTTATTCTAATTTATGTTATTTGCATAAGTTGCATAAGAATACTAGTGTACTCGGTGTTTCAAAAACCGGTCGGTATTTCGCTTTAATCAATCTAAATGAATAATCGATGGGTGTGCCTATTGTATATCGTATATGTGCTAAATGGCGCCGTTATTTATACGAATTAGGTGAAAACTGCATTATGATTTAGTGCTCCGTAGATATTGCAGATGTTTGATGAAAATTCGCCTTCATTTTTCGATTGATCAGTCCCATGCACACGGAGTTGACACGGCTTGCAGGAAACCATGAAGATGCCCGGTTGTCGCATGCCCGCTTACGGCTCGAAGTGCTTACGGCTCGGTAGTAGTTTTCTTACCTAGGAATTGCGAACACCGCCTTCCTTGCGCGTTTCGCCCTTACCGAACCCCGGCCTCTGGATTAAGCGTCGGGTGCGCTACCGCTTTACCTTCCGGTCCACAGCGACGGACAGCGAAAATATAATTATTGTCATCAGCGAAGAGCTGAACACCTTGAGTTTATCATAATCATAGCAGCGCGCTCACTTTGCAGCAGCGTTGTTTTATTCATCTGTGTAAATCACTTATCGATGTTCGTACTAGAAGAACCCTCACCTCAAATCTTCTCCTTGTTTTTGCGAAAAAGTACTGTATCCAACCGAGTTTTCATAGAATAGGAAAATCGCGCGCCAGCTAAACCGTAGTACACGCGCGGATTGCTGGCCCGCCTCCGTGTCGCTCCCGAATTCCGGAGGATCAGCTGTTTTATTTTTATTTTTTGTAAATTTTTATTTGTGTGTTATAAATAATAATAATGATAATGTTGTTCCGCATTATTGACAAGCGTGCTATTTAAGACATTCTCCGGGTCTTCTCGCCCCCCCCCCTTATTCTTTGCAACGGGCCTCCGCTCGGAGCGCGAAAGTCCCATCGAATTTTTTGGAAAGGCTTACTATTTTGGAGAATTCGTCAAACACAGAGCGTTGAGCTGTGGATGGGTGGAAAGGGAATTTGACTGCTGCGCTAGTCAAGCTGTGTTTTTTACTGAAGAACATATGTTTTAAAACTGTTGTGCTCCTCATACCAACAAAAAACTCGATCACCTTGTATCCTTTGTTAGCGCTATAGTTTGGGTTTCATCCGATTCCCTTTTTTTCGGTTTCCACCCTATTTTTCTCTTGTTTTCTTCGTGATTTCCGTACTCTTTGATAAATGCTGTTGCTGCTATGTTGTCCAGATGAATGTCGGCACGTTGCTCCTTAGGGAAGGAGTTCACTTTTCTGTTTAATCTATTTAACTTGAGTTCTTATCTTTATTATCTTTATGATCCATATACCAAACCAGATCTAATTTAATATTAAATTGCCCCTTCAGTTAAATGTCTCTAATTTAATAATTGCCCCTTCAGTTAAATGTCGTATGACTTTATGGTTTACGTGCTGTTAGTGTTAAGCTTCTGAGAGAATTAGGATAGAAAAGAACAAATTAGTCTTAGTTGTTGATGATGAGTTTTGTTAACTTTAGCATGATTCAGCTTTCTCCGCCCGTCCGTCGGGCTTCGACTAGAAAATCAAAAATCAAATGAACAGACTCATTTGTGTCACGAAAGACTGGAACTGGTCGGGTCTAAAGAAAGAACGCCGTTTCTTTCGGATCTCTCTCCATTTTCACAGTGTCTGGTATCGTCTCGCGCTCTCCCCTTTTGTTTAGCGCATCTCTGTTTGCTCCATTTCCATCTCTCTCATCTCTTATAATATAATGTTTCTTTGTTTAGTACTCCTTTATTGTTTCAGTAGTTCAATTAATTGCAAGCTTAATTATGTTGTTTATAATTGCTTATCAAGGAATGTGTTCTAGCGTCTCGTAATTTTATTTGCTCATTTATTGTTGCCCGTGCACATCTACTAATTTGTCTCGTTTAGCGTTATATGTTCATTTCACGCACCTGGCATCTGGCAAGGGTCTATTGTTGAACTCGAGGGTTTTTTTTCGTTATCTTCATGTGCCGCTTCGCTTTCGGCGCTACCCATTTTCTCTCCCACTCTCCCATTGATAAAAAAATCTGAGGAAAGTTTCAGCGTAAAAAACAGTATTCTAGAATTTGAGTTTTGAGTAGGAGGTTTCCCCTAGGTTCGTCTAAAAATTAATATGCAATCGGCTGATTGTAGTTGTAAAGACAGTTTTGAAATGTTTGTTTACATGTTTATCGCTGATTAAGGAGTTAATCATGGACAATATTTGTTTCATATATTTTTTTATAATATAATAATTAACATCAATATGAAGATGATTAATCATGTATGCATAATCCGATGATGATTACACTGTTGAGAGTTGGCAGCTTACAATTCAGGTGGCTAAATATTTTTAGTTTATTTATAAAAGTCGCGTGATTGCATAGTGAGAAATAGGGGCATTCGCATTGATTGGTTTTATAAACATTGTATATTCTTCTCCCACTCCGTCCCGCTTGTCGCGTACTAGTGTTTGTTGCATTCTAACTGCTCTTTATCTTTGTTTCGAATTGATTCCTCAGTTGTCAATTAAAGCGAAATACCGGCCAGTTTTTGAAACGCATCGAGTGCACCAGCATTATTATGAAGCTATGCAAATGAACATAAATTAGAATAAAAAATCGAGTTAAATTCGAGCAACTTTGCATAGATACGTAAGAATACAGCTGTCCACGATGCGTTTCAAAAAACGGCCGGTATTTCGCTTCAATGTTTTATCGAGAATACACAATCTTTTTTTATTTCAAGTTCAATTGTGCATTATCTCCGATTTTCCTTTAAATTAATATAAAATCTTAATAATATAATATATATTTTATTACTTTCAGGTATGGAAGGGACGGCAAACCCAGTGTTTGTCGAAGACTCCTACCAAGCAACGGCTAGGAGGGATTCAACATCGATCAGGGTATGTTTTATGGTATATTGTATGCGTTATGCTTGATGGTAACTGGTAACAATGTAGATTATTATGATTATAAGACATGCGAGTTTGTTAGTTGTCGCTTGAAGCGGTATTGTGCCGATTGTGCGTAGTCTATCAATTTTTTACTGCACAAATGCGACTGCAATCCCGTTAATCCCGTATGTTTTACATAATTTTTGCCCTTACCGCTCAACGGCTCACAATCAGAAGGGCACGTAACAGAACAGACAACATAACATATATACGTCGGAACCGGAACGAAGACACATTCCAATGTATTGTATGAAAAAAAACCCACGTGTCATATCACTTTAAAATGCTCATTCTTTATAGGAACCGTCAACTCTCTCAACAGAGCCACAACCACCACAGAATCCTCGACAACAGCCAACTGACGATGAAGAACTCTACTTATTCCAGGTTTGTTTGAAATGATTTTTTTTATACGGTGGATTTGATTTGTGTTTTATGATTCTCTAAATTAGCTGCGTAGTTGTGAAGCATTCCTGGGCTTTCTCTAAATTAGCTGTGCAGTTGTGAAGCATTCCTGGGCTTAGGCTTAGGCTTAGGCTCAGGCTCAGCCGACTTATTCTCTTTACGGCGAACTGGTACTTTTATTGTGTTACGGGTTATCTTTCTCATCAGCGTTGCGTTGACGCCTCAACCCTTCCTTTTCGTCGTCTAGTTCTTGAGTCTAAGCAACGATATTGTGGATGCGCAGTGATCTTTCCGGTTATTTTACTGCTTGTTAACTTTTCCTCGTGAATATAGACTGAGATTGGAGCAGGGATATAGCATAAAACACCACGTCAAATACGGACGGTCACATCCCGATCCGTAATGTATATATGTATTGTATGCAAATTAGTCTAAATCACCTCCCGATCCCTAATGAGGAGGTGCATTATATGCACATTAGTCTGAAACACCTCCCAAAAATTTTGAGATATGCAAATTGCAAATTAGTCTAAAGCAAAAGCACCTCCGCCTCCCCAAAATTTTGAGATGCGGTCCTAATTTATCCCCTGAGTATGGGAACTGGGGAACCAGTGTTCATCCAGCTTGAGCTTCTGCTGCCACGATAGCGAAGTTCTAGAATAGAAACACCTAACACACATAGTTTTAGAAGCTTCGTTTTACGTCATTTGGTTCTTTTTTAGAATATTTCTGTCCGTTTACTGTTATTTTATCTTAGGAGCGACATCATGGCGAACAATCGCTGACGGCTGAGCAGGCTTTTATTCACATGGTTAAGGTAACGTGTTTTTTGAAACATATTACTATTTGAATATTAGAATATTGAATATTTTAATATTTATTATATTCATTAAAAGAGCGCAACGCCGTGACCGTGAGAGACGATGAAACAAGAAAATCAAAGTAGAAGATGTAGATATTTGGGAATATTTCCACCGGCACCAACAATATATAAACGTATAGTTTGTTCCACAAGCGTTAATAAAGACAACGTTGTTGATAGCGAATCAAAGAATTTGGTTCCACACAAACAGTCAACCCGGTGTCGGTGTTTCATACTTGAGCAAGTGTATGGCGCTCCACTGGTTAGGTAACGTTGCCCTCAACAAAGTTGGTGCACAATAATCAGCTCATAGATCATTACAATTATTGCATCTGAAATGTTTATTTTGTGTTGCTTACAACTGAATTCTTGCGTATTTATTCAAAGTTGCTCGAAGTCAGCTGGATTTTTTATTCTAATTTATGTTCGCATAAGCTGCATGAGATGAGAATACTGGTCTACTGGATATGTTTCAAGAACCGGTCGGTATTTCGCTTTAAAACTTTTCAGGCTATGCTGGGAACAGGTCTCCTCACACTACCACTTGCCTTCAAGCACTCTGGGTTGATGTTGGGCCTACTGCTTACCATACTCATTTGCATAGTATGTCTGTACTGTATGCGACAGGTTGTATTCGCGGCACACTTTGTTTGTAATAGGTAAGTTGGTTTTCCTCATATTCATATTTCACTCTGGGTTCGGTAATTAGTTTCTTAGAATATGCGTGAGCGTGGAGCTCCCTAGCTCTTCATTTGGGTTATCTTGTTATTATATAAATAAATTATTGCGTTAAAAAAGGCAACAACAACGCGGGACGTCACGTCGGGGGAAAAAAGAACTGAAGAAGAAGAAAAAAAAAACAAAAAAAAAACACGTTCTGTGTAAATTAGTCTCTATTAGCTTTGGATGAGATTGATATGTATATATAATAATTTATTACTATTATTTATTACGATTTATTCATTTTGTATGTGTATGTGACAATGTGAATTAGATGATAAGCGTTCTTTATTATACCTATCCCATTAGGGATGCTAAATGTTGTGCTGTGGCACTGTACATGATATCTATTTCGTATACCGTAATTTCTCATTTTAAGGAACGGTCGCGATTTAATCGACTATGCGAATATAATGAGAGGAGCCGTTGAATTGGGACCATCTTGGATCCGACATCGAGGATACTTCTTTAAGTAGGCTATCTTATTATTTATTATTTATATTTGTACTTTTATTCTATTTGGAGTATCTTTTAAAACAATTTGTTGATTCTGTTTGTGATGTACGTCTGGGTCTGGTAAGTATAGTAAAACAATTTGTTGATTCTGTTTGTATTGTACTTCTGCTATATGTATCTGTATCTGGTATATATAGCCACGTGATGTGCTATTTCCTTGTTAGAGTAGAGCTAGAGAGTTGTATAGTGTACTAGTGTTCCGTGTGTTGATGTGTGTGGGTAGTGTAGGTGTTATGTTTCATGTGATGTGTATATCTTGTAAAAGGTTAGAAACACATTACGACTTTCCCAACTTTTTCGTGTTTTTCACTATTATTCGCATAAATTATAATTCGTAAAGGCGCGTTCGAGTTGGGAAAAGTTTGAAGAATTCCGGAAAAGTTTGGTTCAAGATGGACATCGGAAAAGTAAATTTTACTTACTGGAAAAGTTCATGCACCGTAAGGGCGCATTCGAGTTGGACATTTTCCGGAAAAGAAAAGAAAAAAGTGGTTCGAGATGGACACCCAGAAAAAAAATAATACACGCAAAATAATTGTCGAAAATGCAATTGTACCGTAATTGAAACTAAAATCAATCGATCATTTGCATGTGTATGCGTGGCAATTGCATTCTTTTCTGGTGAAATCCATCTCGAACCAAAAGTTTTCTTTTCTTTTCCGGAAAATGTCCAACTCGAATGCGCCCTAATGGAAAAGCGCTGTTTTTCCGCTATATAGCCCCAACCGTCGGTGTCAACTTCGAAAGGGCGTTGAATCGAGTACACCATTCTTGGATCCGGCAGTGTTAAAATTAATATCCCACAACGATTCCAATACGGTAGATTTTGATTTTTCTGCATGTTTTTCCGTCCAACTTGAACCAACTTTTTCCGGAATTCTTCAACTTTTTCCCATCTTAAATGCGCCTTAAGGTAAGACGTGTAAACAAACGGAAAATATGATCATGAAAATAAACATATTTAAAAAAAAATGGTGATATAATTAGTAATTATACCGAAAATCGTAAATGCTCTACAGCCTACAGCGTTACATTGTTAATTGTTTAGGCAAGTTGTCAACGTGAATATGTTCATTTCTCAACTGGGATTCTGCTGTGTCTACTTTGTGTTCATGGCGGACAACTTGGAAGACGTAAGCTTTATTTTTATTTATTTATTTATTTATTATCACCGCAGTACGATAGAATTAGCTGCTCTTCTGCTGAAGTAGCTGAAGTTGCCGAAGGAAGTCTGAAGCTGATCGTAAGTAATTGTCTAATTATGTATTTGAAAAATAAAGTAAATTTTTTATTGAAGATAGTAGTGTGTCTGCAAAATGCGAAACTTGAAATCTTTGTCTATTAAAGCGAAATACCAGCCGGTTTTTGAAATGCATCGAGTACACCAGCATTCTTTGCAGCTTATGCAAATGAACATAAATTAGAATAGAAAATCGAGATAAGTTCGAGCAACCTAGCATAAATACGTAAGAATACTTCAAAGGGTAGGCACGTGCCGAGCTTTTCAGACTCCCTGGTTTTTTCTCCAATAAAGATAAGACAGATCTTCACATATCCCCTGCGCAAGGATGACAAAATACGTAAAAACTCAGTTGTCCACGATGCGTTTCAAAAACCGGCCGGTATTTCGCTTTAATACTTGTTTCTTGTTTCAGTTCTTCCGCGTGAACCTCAACTTCTCTCTGCCCACCTCGGTGTGGATGTTGCTTTTGTTGATCCCGATGCTCTCTTTCTGCTCGATCAGAAAACTGAGCGTGCTGGCACCGTTTGCCATGGCGGCCAATGTAGTGTACATATTTGCCGTCGCGATTGTACTCTACTTTTTCTTGTCCGGTGAGTGTTTACGAGTTACGTGTGCATTTTCTTCCCTTTGTGGCGTTTATAGATGGAGTTGATTATTCAGTAATTAGTTGCGAGTTGTGAGTACGTATTATTTACTTACCTCGGTCATATCATGTATATGTATGCCTGTCTGAGCCAAGCCAAGACCTGATACAGACGACGGAAAGTGTCACAAATAGACGTGACGAAATATGCAAATTTCGGGTATAGCCGTAGAGTTACGGATGAGGTTTATGGGTTTGGGTTATGCCGTTCTAATGAGGGCTTGTCTGCTTGCTTTTGCAACTATGTACTACACCACATGTATATGGTATACTGGTAGTAAATTGATAAGATAACTCTTTTTTTTCCATAACACTGTCAATATCAGCTATTTTAGACCTGCGGCCCGTGAACTCATTGCCCTGGTTTGGTCGCGTTACCGATTTGCCGCTCTTCTTTGGCACTGTAATGTTCGCGTTTGAAGGCGTGGCTGTGGTGAGTTATATCAGCTTTTTTCCATCTGGGCTGCGTTGTTTGTTGTTTTGGAGTTTGAGTTTGAAAGACTTTTACGAGTTGCTTCTTCTTGAGCTAGTTTTTAGTTTGATTTGTAGAAGCCGAATGTCTGGTCTTTGTGTGTCTCTTTTAAAAAGGGTTTTGTCTTCTCGTTAATTTTTTGTTCAAGTTTCGAGTGTGTTTGAATATTTGATCCGTTTTTTCGTTGTTCCGCATTGCGCAAGGATCCCGAGCAGCTAACGGGTAGCAGACTATGCACTAAAGTGCTACATATACATATATATTATATATGCTGAGGTTTAGGCTTAGGCTAAAAGTAACTTTACTTATACTTTAGTTTAAATTCCATATGCATTTCAGATTATGCCCATCGAGAACCGTATGTCGCAACCGTCTAGGTTCATCCAATGGAATGGTGTCTTGAACTCGTCATGTTTGGTGGTGCTGGCAATTTTTTCGGGTAAGCCATTGATTTTTTTACTGGTACCGTGGTATCTTCTTCTTCTTTTCGTTGCGTTGCATAGTTTTCCCTGTGTCTGTTTTTATTTTTTGCTTTCCTCTGTGTTCATTCTGTAGTGTAAAGCATCCATTCTATACTATATATCTGGGTAGTTTAGTGAGTTAGCGCAATCGCTTTGTGATATCAATTCCGAACTACGAAAAGGTTGATGTTGATGTAGGTATTCATTCCAATTCCAATTTCAGTTACCGGATTTTATGGATACTTGAGCCTTGGCGAAGACGTGAAAGACACTGCAACTTTGAACTTGCCATTGACCCCGTGAGTTTTTTTATTTTGTTATTCCTTGTAGACTGGAACAATTTACAAGCAAAAGTGATTGACATTGTTTCTCACGTAGTGAGACATGTTGATTTTCTGCTGTTTTTGTTACTGTGGGTGTAGGTGAACACATATAGAAAGTAGAAAGCTATATCGTATTAACTGCCCACGCAGGCTCAAGGTCCATGTCCATGTTTACTAATTATGGGGCCCAAGCGACCTTTTATTTTTATTGAGCGTCCGAGCGTTAAACATATTATTGAATTGAGGCATAGTTGATCGTTTACCTAAAAATAATTAGCATCGATAATCTTTCATTCTTATAGTCTTTATTGTTAATCTAGGTTCTACCAAACAATCAAGATCATGTTCGTGCTGTGCATCATGATTAGCTACCCTCTCCAGTTTTATGTGCCCATGGAACGGTTGGTGTTTTATTTATTATTAAGACAAGAATTTTTCATTCACTCCACTGTAGTGCAGCTGACCAGAGGCCGTATTCAGCAACATACAGGGAGCCCTCCCTAGGCTCAGAGAGCTCTGAATCTCTTTTGCTCTCGCACTCTCTGCGCAGTCTTTGGCTCCCTGTGTGTTGGTGAATACGGCCTCAGTATATTGCTTTACATTTTACCATACGACTTTAAAGCAGTATTGTACCTAGTTTGTGAAACGTATTCTTGATACCTACGTTTCAACAATACACGAACTATAAAATGCTGCTTGAGTGTTGGATTCGTATTAGTTGTTAGTTATTTTCACTTTCTCTTGCGCTTCAAGAGCGTGCACCTTTATTCAAGGGCGAAAATACAGATTCCATTTTTGCGTACGACATGTTCCGCAGAGGTTCCAGATGACAAATTGCTCGACGTCTTCGGGCTAGGACCAGGAATGATCGCCCAGTTTTTATTTACTCTATCTGTAATGTGATTTTTCTTGCTTAGGCTTAGGGCTCAGGCTTAGTATAAGGAAGTTTACCCCAACGTTTCAAACGGTTTCATACACTCTTCTCTATTTGTAGTGTGATTTTTCAGTGTCGAGAAGTGGATCTCCCGGAAGATTCCTGCCGAGAAACAAACTTTTTACATCTACGCCGCTCGCTATGGAGGAGTGTTCTTGACCTGTACGTTTTTATCCATCTACAATTTTCTTTTTGCTTTTTTTTGGTTATGGTTACGTAAAAGCGAAATACCGGCCGGTTTTTGCAACACGTCATGGAGTGTCATCAGTACCCAGGTAGGGTCTCATCAGGGCGATGACGTTTCGCGTACCACCTTCGGACTTCGGACTCACCGAGTGACGGAGATTATTCCGTTTTGTGCGTAAGTAGAGTAAGTAGCGTAAGTGTGTAAGTTGTAATTTGCAGGCATGATGGCCGAGTTGATCCCCCACCTCGCTCTCTTCATCGCACTAATTGGAGCCTTTTCGGGAGCCTCGATGGCCTTGCTCTTCCCGCCGTGTATCGAGTTATTGGTAAGTTGATTTTTCTTTATATATTTTGTACCAGACGGATATCGCAGCCTGAGGCGACTTTCGATGCAGGAACAATGAGCATTGTAAACGTTTGCAACGTATCTTGAAAAAGCATGAAATAAGGTTCGATTTCGTTTGCTCAACACTGGGCTCCGATTCACCTTTTATAGCCTCTTAGATATTCTAATTTTCGTTTCCTTCACACAAACAAAGACCAAGTAAACTCTTCTTTTTTATATATTTTGTATTTTAAATTGTTTTACGCTTCAAGAGCGTGCACCTTTATTCAAGGGTGAAAATACAGGTTCAGTGTTTGCTTATGACATGTTCCGCAGAGGTCCTGAGCAGTAGGCGACGAGTTCCAGAAGACAATTGCTCGACGTCTTCGGGCTAGGGCCAGGAGGGATCGCCCATGATTCCCTCGCCTGGTGGTATTTTTAAGATTGAGCATACTATAGTGCGTAGAGTGATAACGTTCGCTTGTTTTATGCCCGAGCAGGACGTGATAAATTGACTGTATTGTACCACCCTTGAATAAGAAGTGCATGCTTGAAGCGTAGAAGATTTGTTTATTTATTAGTGCGCTATGGCGCAAATGATGGAAAGTTTATTCTACTGTGTATTATTGTCAACTGTTCACTGTTCACTTGTCTCGCGGCTTGAAGCTTGAAGTTAGCATAATTGTTGCGAACACATTGCTGGATATAGTAGTATTACGCCGTAGTTATTTGTTACACTTAATTTTTAAATAAATAAACCTTTATTGGTCGATAAATGAGGCCAAAAAAATGAGACAAAAACGTGAATTTTTGTAAATGACCAAAACAAGTTCGAAATTATCGCAGTGAATACGTGAATAGTTTTTTTTTAGTTCTATTTATATTATGTTTCTTTTCAGGTCTCCTACGCCAAGCATGAGCTGACACCGCAGGTTTGGGCTAGGAATCTCTTCCTTCTCTCGTTTGCCATCCTGGGATTCACGACGGGCACCTACGCAGCGCTCTCCGAGATTGTGAAGACGTTTACGGGATAATAGGATTTGATGGTTTGTAGTTTGTACTTTGCACTTTGAAATGTTTATGTAATTTAATTAGCGGACTGTGTTTCATAATTGAGAGACTCTGAGATCAAGAGCCCACACTGAACCACTATAATTGTTAGGCTTACAATTAGTCGGGGTGTCACTGGTCAAGCTTAGAACTATGCTTATGGTTAGACAGGCTTTGGCTACTATACCTAAACGAGACATACCTTACAGGTCTGTTCTAAACCTACGCTTAGTCAGAGCTATGGCTAGGGTTAAGCCTACGCTTAACTAGACTTAGCACGTCGTGTCTACTTGATTGAACGTTCTGAACCGAGTCTCTTTTCTGTGCAGTCCAGTAGTCCGAATTCACTTTTGTAAAGTGCACTTTTTATATTGTTTGCTGTTTCAATGCCATTTTTTTTGGCTCTAGAGCCCTTAAAGCGGTATAACAGTCGATTATTGAAACGTATACGTATGTTTGGTGTTGTAGAATGGTACCAAGTATGAAAAACCGCAACTAACTGAGCGGTTTTCAATCAGTGCATTTGCATACAACACATGGGAATGCAGTTATCCAACATTCTTTTCAAGAACCGCGTATTATACCGCTTTAAACTGATGATGACAACGTGGTTTTATGCCTACTTTTATTACGCATTTCCCTGCGTTTAATTTTTCCTTCTAGGTTGTTTATTCACTTATGAATTGTTTTTGTTGTATGTTGCATTAATTAAGCTTTATCTGTAATTATGCCCACTATTGTGATAGATCTTGAATTACTTTTTGATTAGCGAAATTGCCCAAGAAAGGTCTAGCTTGCAGGGTAACTTCATATCTTACAATTAGTAAAGGAATACGGTGATTATAATTATCTCTTTTTTTGGTGAAGTAATTGAGGAATTATCCGGTATCTTGTTGATTTCCGGCCTAATTGCTTCAGCTTCACAGGATTTTGTGCTGTATTTCTTTTATAAAATGACCAAAGTTTCTATTCATTACTACTAGTCGTGTGAACATATTTTTAGCGTTGGATAGTATAAATGTTTCTATCTTTGAGACATATCTTTACTCTCAAGCTTGTAGGACCTTTTAATCTTTGCATTTAACGCTGTTGGCTGTTGTATGAACCCATTTCTTAAGTTGCTATATACTATTGTATTTATTAAAGGGCATGATTATCTGTGATACGAACGTTGTATACTATTTATTGGTGATTTTTCACTGTGGTGCACGTTTTTGTAAGTTGTAAGTTTGCTTTATTGCTTTACAAGTATAACACCCTGGTTTTGGTTTGGGGGGGGGGGGTTCCAAGGAAGTTTATGAATATTAATAACCCTAAGGTATTTAAGGTGATGTACCTTCTACCGCGTTTATAGGTACCGGTTTTTGTACACGTGTTGGAGTGTTCGAGTTCTGGTGCTGTGTTTCCATAGAGTTGTGGGGTTTCCAAGTATCCCAAAAATTTGGTGTGGTTCTGTCAATACTACCGTATTTCTGCACGAATCCTGCATATGTAATATGAAAAAAATTCTCGTGTAGTTCCAAGATACGGTAAATTTTGAGCATAATTGGAAACCCTATTGGTTATTTTGTAAACTTCACTTTTGGCGGTAACTATACTACTCTTACTCTTTGTTAGGAGCCTTGGAAAGTTGGAAATCTATCGCTGGAAATAATAGATGAGTACTTAACGTTTGATGTACCTGTATTATGTGTAAGTAATAATCTTTATTTTCCAATATAAAGAGCCCCTCCCCCATGCCTGAGGTGTTAATTAAGTGTAGCATTAATTTAATGTTATTATATTACTAACGCCGTTATACGGTTTATGCGTTTGTTGAATAAAGTTTTCTTTGAAGTTTAAAAAAAAGTTTATTGCACATAAAAGTTAGCTAATGTACGAGAATTAGGTGTATTGTACGATCTTAAATCACGTTGGTAGATGAATTAAAAATAGAATACGAACATTAGAATAATAATAAGAACATTAATAACAAAAAGTAGGGCAAGAAATCTATGTACACATATCACAGCGTCGCCTTGATTGGTCACACATAATATAACGGGAAAAGAAAAATGTCGAAGTTTTAACCACGGTTAGGTTCTGAAGTCTAAAGTGTGAATACTTCTGCAAAAATGGAAACTGACCGTGTTTTATAAGAAAAAGTACATTCAGGGAATGGCATAATAATGTGTATCAATCGCTGGCTTCTTTATGTATTAGCCTATAAACTTTTGGAAATTGAACTGCCAAGCTGGTTCTACCGACAAGTATAGTTTTTCCTATCTTGTTATCAGGTTGCGACTGCATAAATTAGCATAGCTTTACTTCGCAGTCATTCTAGACCTAGTGGGGGGGGGGGGGGGGGGGGGGGGGGGGGGGGGGGGGGGGGGGGGGGGGGGGGGACACAGTATCCTACTGTAGTTCACCATCTCGTTGATGATATAAGAATGAAGCCAGCGATCGTGGCGGGACCGAACATCTCCATCAGCTGTCATCAATTAGGAGTTGGAGATGGCAATTAGCAGATGATCTAATTATATGTTACAACTACAAACTACAAATGATAATTAACTACAAACTACAGACTACAAAATTAACAATACTTCAAATTCTACATATCATCAGATACATAGGCTAATTGGCAGTTCCATTTGATTATACAGGCAACGTGCTTTGATTGATGGTCTTCTGAAGTCGAGGAGCACAATGCCTGCTCATCGGGTTTCGAATGGCGCAGTTGCAAGTGGCGATTGGTGGGAAATAGGTCGGTGGTTCGGTTCCATCCGCCAGCAACCGCGCCAAAACAAGAGATTCGTGGTTTCTCCCACGTAATATGGCGAGCGACACTGATAGAAGACGTACGCTCCGGGCCGGTATAAAGTATAAAGCATGTTTCACCAAGTTTTACTTCTGTAGTAATTCCCTGTTTCTTTCTTTGTCGCACCTTTCTTCGGTACCCATGACAGAACGTTATGAATCATCAGGCCGTATTCACCACTACATTTACCCGGATAAAATCGCGGGAAAGTATTTTACCCAAATGACCATTTTTACCTTTTCCCGGAATTCACCACTTTTTCCCTTTTCACAAAAAGCGAGCTGGGAAACGGAAAATTTTACCCGAGCTTGGCACGGGTAAACCAGAAATTACCCCGCTTCGGTAAATCGTTTATTTAAATTTATTTTCTTTAATTAAGATATTTAACGTTAGTTTTTTTTCTATTCTCTTCCATTATAACAATAAGGGATATCTACTATATTAATACATGTTAATAATGCGATTTGACTTCGACAGACTTGAAAATGTCGTCCGGCATATATTATATTCCCTAAACTGTGTGTGCTATGGATGGAGTCAATGGACTATTACATTTTTCTCAAATCATTGCAAAGGAAGATATAGCTTGTCGTCCCCCATCTCCAAAGGTTTTGCGGCGAGTACTACCCAACACCATCCGTTGTGGTCTGTCTCTCTCGATTCCCCGCAACGGAAGCCTTTGCCCTTTATCTTACCAGGGAGAATGTCTTTACAACCTATCTGTCTTATTAGCAATTTTTCATTGTCCTTAAATCTCATCTAACGGAAATGTTCCGAATCTAATAATTATTGACTTATATTAAGCACAAAATTATTATTACAAGTGAAAATTAAGCATAAACCATATTTTCCTTGAATTTCCCCTTGGGTAAAATTCCCCCCAAATGAATTGGAGGGATAAAAATTCCGGAAAGGGCAAAAATATTTCCCGGGAAGGATTTTCGTTATGAAATTTTGTTTTCCCGGGGAATTTTTTCCGTAATTTGGTTTTCGGCCATTTTTTCAGAAGTAAATATTGATTGAACGGGTAAAATAAAATTCAAATTATTACCTAAAATTGTCTCGTAATTATTTCACATAGAAAATAAAATGACCGTTGGCATTATGTTTTAACTTCTTCTCATTATAAAGCTGATATTATGTTTTAGATTATTAGTTATTAGATATGAAGAAGTATGTGTGTTGAAGATTGCTTAAAAGTTTTAGTGGCGAGCTATAAAGCTTATGAGTGGAACCAGTTTTAGTTTCTTATTTGGGGGTTTTATGTATTGTCAGATTGTCGGCAAAAACTACATAGATTAGCGGTTTTTTTTGCTCGCCACGTACTTTTGAGTTATCTTTGTTTAATACGGTGCCCTTATCACTATAACAAGAAAGGTAAATGTGCATAAAAAGTAAGAAATACGTATAACAGCCGGTTTTTGAAACATTTGTAGACTCTGCTTCCAACCTTGTTATATGCAAATATACTGCGCGGTTTTTTTATTCTAATTGTATTATTTTGCATACAACATATGGGACTGCAGAACTTTCACATCGGTTTCAAAAACCTTCTGTTATTTTGCTTTAATGTCATAAACGTTTTCGGTTGAAGAGAACGTGATGGTGGTTCACCCCAATTACCGTTTCCCCTGCACATTCCGAATACACAGAGGATGAACTTCGTAAACCACGCACACGATCCCTTTAAAAATAATGGCCTTTAGGGCAAGTGTTTATCAACTGAAGATAATCTAAACATGGCTAACTTGATTTAATTTCAAATTTAAATTTCTGTACACAGGACTAGAATCGCTCAGCAAATGTGGAAAACTAAAATTTAATTTGGTAAGGCCATTGGACTAGAAGTGAGAGCCTACTATAGCTGAAGAAGCATGCGGCAGAATATTAGCCGCGGTCTTTTCGCGCGCAAGCGGCGCGCGGGCGGTGTGCAGGCTCTTTCCGCTCACTGGAGACATTTGCTGATGTGTTCGGCAATGCACATCTTTGAAGGAAACTGAAAAATAAAAATTCGCTTATAATTATACTACTGTAGTCTTTGATAGTACATTATAGCGTTAGTTAGATGTTGTCGTCTAGCAGTATTTGACTAACGATGAATTAGCTCTCAACTGCATTGGATAACAACATTTTACCTTACTGACAATGAGTGAATATTACCGGAAAACTTACCAAAATACTAATTGGTCGAGTATTAGTAACCTGAGGGTTCAGGTTATAGATAATAATGGGTGGAATGAAGTTGTTGTAGAATTTTTGAAGTTAGTTGAAGTGGAAATATAAATAAGTTTATAAAATAATCGTGTGCAGCGAAAAGCATAACGCAGTCACGTCACGTGTAGACTACATCCTGAAAGAGAAAAACTGTATAAGTTGAAGAGTAAGCCTGAGACCAAATTTAAAGCGAAATACCGGCCGGTTTTAGAACCGCATCGTAGACGGCTGAATTCTTACGTATTTATGCTAGTTGCTCGAATTTAGTTAGTCTAAGTTATGTTCATTTGCATAAGCTGCATAAGAATGCTAGTGTACTCGGTGTGTTTCAAAAACCGGCAGGCATTTCGCTTTAAGTTTATCGCCAGCGAACTAGCCTCGTTCTTGCAGCCAACTTTCTGCAAGCGAAAACGCTCTTATATTGAATTTTAGTAGCGAACACATAAAAAATGGTAATAACCGAGTACAGTATGAAAACAAACACTGCATAAGTATTCTAGATGAGTAAGCGCAAGACAAACTACAAACATACAAGCAGCGTAATAGTATAAATAAAATGTGTCATTATTACAAAGTCGTAATTTCTGCACTTGATAACAATAATTGTATGAATGACCGAGATTCCATGTTATGAAATTTATGAAACAAATGCATACTGAAAGAGCTGTTCAAACAACTATCGACGATCAAACTAATAGAAACTTAAACCCATGTGACTTAAATATAACTTATATATATATCAAAGTCCCCCGCATAGGGACCTAGCCTAGTAGTATAACATGAAAGTGTACAGTAAAAAAAGTTACACAGCATTATTTATCATATTTGCTCATATCCGTTGTACTAGTTTTCACAATGACCGTAAGGTTTAAAGTGATATAACAGCCGATTTGATCTTTGGTGCACTGCATTCTCATGTAACGTGTGCAAATTACGCGATACTGTGCGCTTTTTTATTCTGATCATACATCATACTCATTTGCATAAAATGCACAGGAATAAGTTGCAGTGTGCCAGGCATGCGTTTCAAAAAACCGGATGTTATACCGCTTTGAGAATCGCGTCTGCAAGCTGCAATGGACACGGGCTAAGGGTTCCTAAAACCAAGTAATAAAGAATATTAACTGTTTGACATTAAGCTGACCGTGTATGCTTCTAATCACAGCTTTTTATGCATATTTGCCCTGGTGACAACCGTTATCAAACAAAGAAGTGAAGAGTTACGGAGAGAGAGAGAGAGGGAGAGAGAGAGAGGGAGGGAGAGAGAGGGAGGAGAATACAGGGAGGTAGAATGTGATTGAAAAGCGAGCGAGAGGGAAGGAGAGAGAGTCTGGAAGAGAAATGAAGAAAGTGTGGTGGAGAGGTTATTGAAAAACGAGAGAGAGAAGGCAATGATATAGAGTTGAAGCTCAGATTGATACCGGAAGAGAGAGAGAGAGAGAGAGAGAGAGAAGAAGAGGGAGAGGGAGAGAGAGGGAGAGAGAGAGAGAAGGAGAGAGTGACAAAGGAAAACAAGAGACAGTAATAGAAGCAGAAAAGAGGGATAGAAACAGTTCAGCTCCTCAGTCAACCTTACCATTAGCGATAAGCACCACCTTTGCTTATAGTCTTCTGATAAAGATAAAGACCGAACAAAGTGTTGTGTTTGAAACGTGGAAGAACTACGACTCGCCATGAAAAGATTTCGATAATAAGTGGTTCGAGACCAAACGAGAGATCGGGCAATTACGAGACTAATTAGTTATAACTAATTATAAGTATTGTATATTCTCTCTCTATAGAGTCTACATGCTGGAACGCCACAACCTTGTTTATAGGTTTCTGGTTTATGGAGATAATTAGCGCAAAACATAGATTATAAATAAGGTGGTTCACAGTAAAGAAAGGTAATTTAATGTTGGATCAATGTTCCACGATAAACTATAATGCACCAGAGTCTTGTGGAGGTTGTCCCGGTGTTAGAATACTACTATTAGGGATGGTCCTTATAAAGGTCGCTAACTGGTATGTCATCTTGATCTTTCATTTAGCTTGTAGGGAAGGTTCTTAACCGCCCGGTTTTTGAAACACATCGAGTTCACCAGCATTCTAATGGGGTCTCGATGTATGGCAAAAATTGCCGGATTTTGCTTCCAAGTATGGCTTTAATTACCGTAGATTGGCACTACACGAGAACATCTACAGGCCGCCAAAAAATGGTCCCGCGGCGGTAGCCACAGGACTATTTTTTCGAACGTGCATAAACTGTGCATTTTCGCGTCCTCTAGTATTATCAATGGTGCATTTTCTAACTTTCAAAGGTGTATGCAAAATCGTACACGAGATGCACATTTGATACTTGGAAGCAAAATGCGCTGTTTTTGCCATACATCGAGACCCCATTATGCTCATGTTGCATATGCAAGTCAACATAAATTAGAATAAAAAAAAATCGAGCTAAATTCGAGAAAATTAGTATAAATACGAAGAATTCAATTGTCCACGATGCGTTTCAAAAACCGGCAGGTATCTTGCTTTAATTGGGTTACAAGATTCTTAGCTTCGGGTGAAAGCCTAGAGGCTTTCGCCTCAAATAAGAGCTCAGTTGGACTAAGAGCAGAGTTGGACTGGACTGTATTAGTGCCCGTAAGTGTATATACTAAAGGCCCACTTTCGTCTAAATGTTGTCAATGGCGACGTGCGCATCTTTTTCTTCACTGCCGAGCAACCAGGCGCGCAATTTCAGCGTTTAGCATTCTTGAATACCTTTTGGGAATTTGAAGTAGATTATGCTGGACAACGGCATTTCCATCTAATGTATGCAAATTTCGGCGTCCGTTTGCATATAACGGAGACATGGCATTTGTGCGAGTAGTTGCTTCCCAAACACCGTGCCGTACCGCTTCAAAGACGGAGAACAGTTATTATGCAAATTGACCAACATGCTCATTATTTGCGGTTGCTACGCCCTAGGCAGTTTGTAAAATATGTTGCACGCTAATTAGGCGTTCGCAACGTGTGTGCGTACTAACTAGGCATCTTTATTTACACAGATTTGTGGACCATTAGTATTCAATGGCATACAGACACAGTTTTTGAAAGATACTTCATGCTAAAATTGAAAAGATCTTACAATTAAGCTATGGTGCGGAAAACAGTATCGTGAGACGTAATGATAAGTTTTGAGCCGTAGTGCAGGTGCAAATCTGTTAATGACTACCTCCATAGATCATAGAACATTAATAGGATAATAACAATACAAAACTATATTCCTACAATCCTTAAAGCGAAATACCGGCCGGTTTTTGAATTGCATCGTGGACAACTGAATTCTTACGTATTTATGCTAATTTGCTCGAAATTAGCTCGATTTTATTTTCATTTGCATAAACTGCATAAGAATTCTGACGAACCCGATGTGTTTCAAAGCCGGCCGGTATTTCTCTTTAATGGTAAAACAAAAGTCACAAAAATGAAAAATTTCATGAAGTAATATGGCTAGAGGTGCTGAAACAAGCTTGAACATCAGTCCTTTGTATAATATGCAAATTTCGTTACATTTCGTGCCGGAAATGCAAAGCAAAGCGAGGGGTAGCGAAACTTGCATAGGGTACATGGAAATGTAGTTGTCCTGTCCAGTTCTTCACAAACCACGTGTCATATCAATTTAAACTGAGTTTTGAAGAAGCTAAACTGAAAACGTATAGATCATATTTGTTTTCTCCAATTCAATGTGTGTTTCCAATAACCAATAATCGACGGCACGTGTAAAAGCCATACAAAATGTTTTCCAATAATATCTAATAAAGTGAACAACACTACACACTGAGTGAGCACAATTAATTCACACAGCTTTTAATTGCAAAGCGGTATGACAGGTGGTTTTGTGTTGAACAGCGGCATTCA
The DNA here is from genome assembly GCA_036852015.1 of Pelodera strongyloides. Taxonomy (NCBI): domain Eukaryota; kingdom Metazoa; phylum Nematoda; class Chromadorea; order Rhabditida; family Rhabditidae; genus Pelodera; species Pelodera strongyloides. The sequence continues at coordinate 50,825 of JAANDG010000397.1, read as the reverse complement.
CATGTATTCTATGCGGATGCTATGCATTTCCTGCACAAAAGGGAACATGTATATAAAATAAAACATTGAAAAGCAAGCATCCAAAAAACTATTCTATGGTTCAAACCACGAGTGTAAAAGTTTGCAAGGTTACTACTCGTTATTAGTTATCGTACTATTTCAACATCTCATGCAATTAAAGCGAAATGCTAGCCCCTTTGGAAAATTTGCATATGATAAGCAACTCCCATGTATCCTATGCTAATTTTGTACGATTGCCGTGGACGAGCGTACAAAATTAGCATAGGATACATAAGATTTGCTTATCATATGCAAATTTTCCAAAGGGGCTGGCATTTCGCTTTAAAACAATGTTATTTAACGTCAATAAAACGTTTAGTTAATACCGGTCAAGATTTGAAGTGTAAATGGAGACCATGGACTATCCAATATAACGTATATACCGCATTTTCAACGTATATTTATTCACCAAATCTACCGTACTTCAACCTCCATCAATAGCATATAACTGGTTTGGCATTTTTCGGTCGCACGTAAAAAGCTTCGAATGAGATTATCCGCCTATTATAAAGGTTTACTGATCAGACCTGCCCAGTCTAACCAAATGATAACACAGAAAGCACCGATAGATGCGCTGATGCCTCACCACGGCAATGACAAGCGCGTAGCACAACGTAGAGCCTCGCCTCCGGGCCGGCTGCCTTGACAAGGTAACGTGAGGACGATCACAGAGTACAGTAACACACAGAAACGAGTGTGGCCGAGGCCAAAGGGTTTATTTAATGGAGGGCTTATATAGGAGGTTACGACGTCTTCTTACTCCACAAGCAGGGGGCCTTCCAAATGGCCTTCTTCTCTGCTCAGACTCTTCTTGTCTGACGGGACAACACGACGAGGAGCTCCAGGGCCAGCTCCAGACACCACCACAGGTCGACAGCAACACAGGAACGGCAGCACGGCACAGCAGACTAGTGATCGTCTCACTAGGCATACTTCTTACTTCGGGGGATTCCATATAAAGGATTCTTACTATGCTAATTAGTTCATTGATACTCTTATCTAACCGTTTCACAATGCTTCTGGAATTAGTTATTCATAAGTGTATTTCGCTAGTTTAGACATGCGCTTCACAGCGCAGTCTGAACACTCCGGCGCTGGAAAGTTTAACTCTCTTATTATGTATTTTCCTTTTCTATTATTATTTCTTTTAACGCCTGCCACGCGGGACTTGGTGATTTACAGTGTGGAATAGCTATATTCCGCGCTTCCCGGGCAGCGAGAAGTCGCATGATTAAGTGTTTAATCGTATGAAACATAAGCTACGTCGTAATTCCAGTTACTTTCCGTAATTTCGACTTACAGTTAATTTGAATAAGATGCAGTATGGCATACGTTTGAGATTTACTGGAATATTTCGCTTTTCATTCTCTCATGCATCGACATAATTACCAGTGTATCTTGTATTTCTTAGAGGGAGATTTCGTCTGCGAGCTTCTGGATTTGGCCTTTCGACTTCTGCTTGTATTTCTAATGGTATGAGATGGCAGATCGATTTTTCAAAAATTTTACTTCCTATCTTTACTCTAACTTTCCTTATTTTGTCGTCAGCACTTGTCAAAAGTTCTTGAATAATACCACATTTCCACTTATTCCTCGGTAGGTTTTCGTCAACAATCATTACTACTTCACCTACGGACGGGTTTCTTGGATTTTGACACTTCTTCTGATTAGAACTCGTAATTCTACTTTCCCTTAATTCAGCAATATACGAATGTCTCCAGAGACTCCAAATGCTGTCTAATAGTTTAGCATTATGCTTTAATTGTGTCAGTACACTTTCTAAGGTCTCGTTTTGACTTATGTTATAGTTTTGGTCCTCGATTATCTCTTTATCGATTTCAAAGGTCGGGATAATTTCCACATCCGGCATAATGAAGTCCACGGGCCGTATAATTTTTTCTTGGTCTTCACCCGATACGTAGGTTAAGGGTCTATTATTTACCATGGCTTCCACCTCTGTAATGATAGTAGGGAACTCCTCTATGTTAAGTTTTTTGTTATTATTAATTTTGTGTAGGCATTGTTTCACTGATTTTACAAGGCGTTCATAGAAGCCTCCCTTCCAAGGTGAATGGGGAGTTATGAATGTCCATAAAATTCCATTTCTTTTAAGGCAGCCTTTCTGTAATTCAGCTTGTAGTATTTTTGATGCAAAAATGAAATTTGTGCCATTGTCAGACGTAATTGTAGCTGGTTTGCCTCTGCGGCTTATAAATCGTCTAACTGCTCTTAAGAATTCCAGTCCAGTTAAGTTGTGAACTATTTCTAGATGAATTAGCCTGGTAGTCATACAAGTGAATAAGGATACCCAGATCTTCTTTTCCTCCTTGTTAGGTAATATTAACGTTATTGGTCCCATGTAGTCCACTCCAATGTGTTCAAATGGTTTTGTCCTTGTCACTCTCTTACTCGGCAGGTTAGGCATATCTGGATATCTATACGGTCGTGCATTCCATTTTTTGCATGTTATACATGTCTGTGTAATGGTTTTCACTGATTGTCTCGATTTCGTGAAAAAATATTTGCTTCGAAGAAAATTAAGAGTTTGTTGTGTACCTCCGTGACCACATTTCTCATGGTAATACCTAATTATCAGTGTACACAAGTGTGTTTTAGGTATAATTACAATGGGTTGTTCTTTCATATTTTGAGTGAAATGGGTTACTCGCCCTGTTGCTCTTATAATATTCTTTTCGTCTTTAACTAATCTAACTTTTTTAGAAATTCTTTCAATCTCGATACTGTGTAGTTGTTGATGTTTCTCTATTATTTCGTGTTGAGTAACTGTAATATCTTGCGGGCTTATCGATTTCTCATTAGAAATATCACTAAATACTTTGGAGAGTTTTATATTCATTCCTCTATGAATGTTTGTATTTGTTACCCAAATTTTGACCATTTTTACTATTGCAATTGTTTTAAATGTAGCACATTCCCAAGTACTGTAATTCTGAATCCACGTATGTAAGTTACACTCTGTTTCCTCGTTTTCTTGGATTTCTGCTTTCACTATATTTTGATCTTCCGGAATCATAAATACACTTTTGGTTTTATCCGACCATTCTTCTTTACGTTTTCGTATAAATAATGGTCCTTGGAACCACAACGAATCTTTGAGTTCTTCATAGGGTACACCTTTAGTCCCCAGATCGGCTGGATTTTCTGTTGTAGTTACGTAGTGTAGTGTAGCGCTTATTTCCAATTTTTCCAAACTATCTCTAATCTTTTTTACTCTATTTCTCGCGAATGTATCTAGCGATTGAAGGTTTTTTGTGACTGTCCATTTTAGCGTACATTCTGAATCGCTGAAGATATATACATGGTCAAATTTGAGTCCAGATTCTTTAATTACAGTCGTTGCCAAATTGGCACTAGCTTGTAGGGCCATTAGTTCTGCACGTGGAATGGTTATATTCATGTGTAGTGGGTTTAACCGGCTTTTACTTATGTATAGATAACTCTGACATGACTGGGAAGTTTCTGTTACCACATAAGCACACGATGCGTAGGCGTTTTTGGATGCGTCGCCGAAGACTGCTAAGAATCTCTTTGTGGCGTCGATACTCGTTATACATCTTGGAACAATAATTACCGCGTCACGATACTTATTAATGATATGAAGATACTGTTGCTCGTGTTCGTCTGACAGCTTCTGATCCCATGTATAGTTGCATTTGCACAGTGATTGTTTATATATTTTCGCTTCCAGTAATAAGGGTGCGAGGAGACCTAATGGATCAAAGTTCTTCTGAATACTTTTAAGCTCCAGAGGACTTAAATGGAATTTTACTTGTATGATGTCTTTCTCAATATCCCAATTCATTCCCAATAATTTTTGGATAGTTCCCGTTGTTTTATCGTAATCGGGGATAAGTGTGTTTGTTACTAAATCATTCGAAATGTATTCGCGTAAATTCATTTTTAATTTATTGAAGAGCGACTTAGTCTCAGTATATAATTTTATCGCTTCTTCTGAATTATATGCAAACATCAGAAAATTATCCACATATACATTATTTAACAATGTTTCAGTATTTTTGAATTTCTCAATTTCTTCTAAAAGATATTTTATGGAAATGTTGAGTAAGAATGGACTGGCGTTAATGCCAAAAGGTACTCGAGTGAATCGATATGTTATTAAGTTCTCAGGTGTGATAGGTTTCTCGACGTCCTTTACCCAAAGAAATCTGGTGGCGTCTCGCTCAGAATCTTGCAATCGGATCTGATGGAACGCTTTTTCTAAATCAGTCATCATCAGTATTGGTGACGTTCTTGATCTTAGTAAAATTCCAACTATGTTTGGCAATAGTGACGGTCCTTGATGGATACAGTCATTCAACGAAGGTTCTCCTTTGTAATGAGCACTAGCATCATATACGACTCTGAGTTTCGTTGTTTTAGAACTCATTTTTATTACACAACTGTGTGGAATATAATACGAAGTATGTACTGGTGCGTAATTCGCGTGTTCGATAATTCCACTTTGCAGTTGATCGGTAAATGTCTTACTATATTGCTGCAGAAGATCTGGGTTACCTTTCAATTTATCGATTTGATTTTGTAACCGCTTATAAGCTAGTTTTTTGTTATCTGGTAACTGCTTTTCCATTCCATTCCAGGGAAACTTCACAAACAAATGTCCGTTTTCAAATATACAACTCTGATAAAATTCTTCGATTATTGTATCGTTTAACAATTTTTCCCCATCCTTCGAAGGATTGTCGAATATACCAATAGAGTCTAGTTCCCAAAAAATTATATTGGTTTGGTATTGCATTGACAGCCGTCGTTGTTTCTCGTTTTTGTGTAGATTCACTGGTTTCTTGTATACCAGCAATTATTGTTCCGAATAGCGTTTTAATTCCTACAAAACCTGATGGTAGTCGCATAATAGTATCTTGCTTTACTATTAGTTTCCAAAGATTATCTTGTCCAATGAGCATATCTGCTTTTACTCGTAAATTTTTCTCTAGCAGTTCCGGTATGGCTAGGGAAGTCTGTCCCAGGAATTTTACATCTTCTGGTGGTAATTTTCTCAATTTTAATTTTCCCTCGAGTGGATCTAAAATCCTTAATTGTAAAGAAATTTCCGAATTAAGCGTCTTCAACTTCGCGTACGTTATATTAAGCTTTCTTTTGGAAATTTTCCCGCCGAACGTCTCAATGGTTTCGTGTACTGTATCTACTAAAGGTAATTGTAATTTATTTGCTAATTTTTCTGATATGAATGAGTATGTTGCACCAGTGTCCATAAATATATAAACCGGTACATCGGTAATATACGATTTTGCGATCATCATTTGAGGTTGTTCGCTCTTACGGTTTCCCGTATTAAGTGGCGTAATTAGAAAAAAGATTATACGAGTTTCTCTCTTTCAAATGCCGATCGGCCTGCTTGTTCTGAGCACTGTGTAATGAATGACAAGTTACTAAATATACGTAAGGTACTCATCGACCCAATGGATGTGACTGACTGAGTTTTGGCAGTTTTGAACATAATTTTATTCAGAACGTCGTCGCTTTCCTTTTTCAGCTGCTTCAGCGTCTCTAATGCTTGATTAAACTCCTTCTCTTCCAAGTGTTTCAGTATTTCTTTTTTGTCATCTTTTGATTTCATACCATTGTAACTATCGAGGATTTTTTCACCCAATACTATCTTTTTCTCAGTTTTCTCAATGGATTCGATCAATGTCTTTGTAATCGATTCCTTATTGTCATCCGTTAATTTACCAGTATCAATAGCTGTTACTAAATTGAGTTCTTTTGGGACGACCTCAATCAGACATTCGATGTCATTCATCAAACGAGTTATCGAACCCTTAAATGCTCCTAAGCTTTTACACCGGTTATCATTAATGACAGACACTCTAGAACTTGAAGAAGTCATAATTCAGTAAGATTGTCTCAAAAAATGAAGTATGAGAATTGGTGCCCGAAGGCAGAGTGCTCAGCGAGCTTTTTGTCCAAAGGACGTATATATTCGGAATCTCTCCAAGGGCGTTACCTGCCAGCAAGCTGGCAACTGTCTCCCCGTAGGGAAAAACAGTCAGGATCGATTGAGGCAGAGGGGGATGTCCACCGAAGCGAACGAAATAGGGGTCGCGTCCGGGTCGCCAGGAACCAACGGACGGTGCACCACTTTGATCAGACCTGCCCAGTCTAACCAAATGATAACACAGAAAGCACCGATAGATGCGCTGATGCCTCACCACGGCAATGACAAGCGCGTAGCACAACGTAGAGCCTCGCCTCCGGGCCGGCTGCCTTGACAAGGTAACGTGAGGACGATCACAGAGTACAGTAACACACAGAAACGAGTGTGGCCGAGGCCAAAGGGTTTATTTAATGGAGGGCTTATATAGGAGGTTACGACGTCTTCTTACTCCACAAGCAGGGGGCCTTCCAAATGGCCTTCTTCTCTGCTCAGACTCTTCTTGTCTGACGGGACAACACGACGAGGAGCTCCAGGGCCAGCTCCAGACACCACCACAGGTCGACAGCAACACAGGAACGGCAGCACGGCACAGCAGACTAGTGATCGTCTCACTAGGCATACTTCTTACTTCGGGGGATTCCATATAAAGGATTCTTACTATGCTAATTAGTTCATTGATACTCTTATCTAACCGTTTCACAATGCTTCTGGAATTAGTTATTCATAAGTGTATTTCGCTAGTTTAGACATGCGCTTCACAGCGCAGTCTGAACATTTACGACCGTAATTATTTCCAATTGTTTACCCGGAAACGAAACTAAATTTATAGACTATAGGATTACACAGGGGATAGCCGAGCTGTGAAAGTATAGAACTCGAAATCGGGCTACAACTTCGGACTTCGGACTTGCACTGAACTGATCTTTTGTAGAACCAAAAACCCATCTTCTTAGTTAGTCTCTTGTTACCGTATACGTATAGTGTACATTGTACTACTTTCATTCAGGTTCAGATATCCAACCAAATGCATACAAATCCCTATCAACATACACATACACAGTAACATTCTTTCACACACGTTAGTGAAGAATGTGGTGTATAATGTTCTTTTTACGACAATTTATAAACTAATTAAAAAAAAGTTTTATTCAATCCGATATGAGATAAGCTCAAAGGGCGCGCGTTACACATAAACCCGAAGAATTCACTGAAGGGCCGTCGTTCACGATGCACGTTCTGAAAGTATTCGTTCGAAATTTTACAGCGAAATAGCGGCCGGTTTTTTGAAACACATCGAATCGAGTAGCCCATCATTCTGATGCAGCGCATGCAAATTAACATGAATTAGAATAAAAAAAATAGAGCTAAATTCGAGCAAATTAGCATAAATACGTAAGAATTCAGTTGTCCACGTGATGCGTTTCAAAAACCGACAGGTATTTCGCTTTAAATGCTATTAAAAAATTGCGACTTAAAAAATTGCGACGGTAACCATTAAAGAAACAGTACAGAGCTTGCGGAGATGTACTGTCTCAGGCTCCAACGCCAGGAATGTAAGCACTTGCACAAGTGTTAAAAGTATTTATTATTAGTTAGATAAACACAAAGTGTAAACGTTCAAGGTCTCTTGGGTACGTAACCCACAGTATAGGCTAAGACAAGGGACTAGAAGATGCGTCCCGGGATATAAGGCAATAATAGCTGGTTACGGTAACTACTCTGGAAGATTCGAGTAGCCCGAGTCTGACTAAGCAGACGGGCCCGCAGGCCGGTAGACTGCCACAAGGGCACAATAGGCACAAAGCCACAATCGCAATAATGCAACAAAACAATCAAACTGAGAAAATTGGTGTTAGGTCAACTAATTATTGATGTGCAGGGTAATTCTAATACCTAAGCGAAATGGCTAGATAATTGTTAGCGGGAATTTAAACACATGGATTACGGTAAGTAACAACAGACAATTAGATTAATTAACTAAAGAAGGTTGTGAAAGTTCACAACACTCCGGGGAGACGAAGAATATACACAAAGGAGCCAAATACTAATATACACGTTCATTTGCTCCACCGAAGACTGGTCTTCATTATTTCCGGAGCTGTTGGAGAATATTATTTCATCCAATTTACCATTAAAGGATTTTATTTATGCATTTAGTGGTTAGAGGTGATCTGCACTATGACAGCTTGCTACCGTATTCCAAATTCATTGATCTTATGCTGACAAGTGCATATTTTATTTTGTGCTCGCATGCGCGATACGGTCTCGCGTTGCGACCGCATTTTTGCGGCACTTTCGCGGACGAACCGGACGTGCATTCTGGAAACTTCTTCCAACACGTTTTACTTGATTGTCACATTTTGTTGTACGTATTTCAGTACATTTTTTATAGTTATTTGTGGTGCTACACGTATGTGGAGCCCTCCCGCCGTCGCGGATTTATATTTACGTGTTTTGAAACTAAAATAAAGAAGGAAAACGGGATATACGAAAACAATACTTAATTGCTTATTGCAGGTTAACTATATATTCTTCGCTTAATCCTGTCGAGATGGACGTTGCTGCACATGTAGCGTTTCCTGGACTTCTCGCTCGTTTCCCGTCGTCGGTTCGTTTACGAATTTTGTCCATTTTTATAGATTTTGCTGGTTCTTTTCAAATGTGCCTCTTATTGCAAAGATTTACTTCAGCATTCGCAGTTATTTTTTATCGTTTTCACGGATTTAGCGGCGTTGTGTACCGCCAGTGTGCGCACGTGCATTTACAGTCACAATTATTTGTAATTTGTTCACTTATGTAAAGGATTTTATGATCACAATTCAGTATTCATTCCCGAATTGAATACTGAAAGCTAAGATTTTTCATTTATTGTTGTCCATTCCAGATGAGTCGCTGATATCGTCCGCTCCGCGCTGAAGACTCCGACTGTGATCTGCTGCTCGGATCCCTCTCATTCGGCGTGAACGTGCGTCGATCGGCGAACTCCTTCTCGTCTCCATATTCTTGTTGTTGGTGAGTATTTATTCGGTTTTATTGCATTTACCGATTTATTTTATTTGAACTGTGGACTTTGTCCACTTTTGTTAATTTCTCAGATTTTTGCCTGGTTGTCGAGATCCAACCATTATCTTCTCTCGTTCAGGATTTTTCGATATTTTCGATTTTCATTTGCAGGACCCTCACCGTTCGCTCCTTCGGCGGCAGCATCGTTGAGGCTCATCTCGGCATCCCAGGATCGGCGTTTCGTTAGCTGTCCACAAGAGGTGTCGTATCGTCTCACTCGGCTGCTCCATGATCACCTGGGGCGTCGGCTGGCTGATCCACTAATCGTCATCGAGGATAAATTTTAATTATTTATATTGTTGATAAACAATTTTCATTTCTTGCGAACTTGAGTTCAATTTATCCTTGTTGTCGGTTCACATGGATTTGATTGAAAGGAGGCACCATAAAGAGACGGGTGCATTTTTGTAAGAAAATTTGTCGGTATACGATTTGATCTGAAATAGCACCATGTAGAACAGTACAGAGTGCTAATTTCAATTTGTCAGTATAATGCAGGTCACTGATTTGATCCACGGGGTACCATAACGAAACAGGTGCAAATTTTTCTAATTTGTCGGTAGAATATGGCTGTCACCGATTTAATCTGAACGGGGCACCATGAAGAGAGAGGTGCCATTTTTTAGAAGAATTTTTTCGGCAAAGGTAACCGATTTAATCTGAACGGGGCACCATGTGGGTGCCGATTTTTACAAGAATTTGTTCGTTAGGATAACGCGCTTTGATCTGAACGGGGCACCATAACGAGACACGCCATTTTGAATTGTCGGTTTAAATTAGCAGTCACCGATTTAATCTGAACGGGGCACCATAAAGAAACAGTACAGAGCTTGCGGAGATGTACTGTCTCAGGCTCCAACGCCAGGAATGTAAGCACTTGCACAAGTGTTAAAAGTATTTATTATTAGTTAGATAAACACAAAGTGTAAACGTTCAAGGTCTCTTGGGTACGTAACCCACAGTATAGGCTAAGACAAGGGACTAGAAGATGCGTCCCGGGATATAAGGCAATAATAGCTGGTTACGGTAACTACTCTGGAAGATTCGAGTAGCCCGAGTCTGACTAAGCAGACGGGCCCGCAGGCCGGTAGACTGCCACAAGGGCACAATAGGCACAAAGCCACAATCGCAATAATGCAACAAAACAATCAAACTGAGAAAATTGGTGTTAGGTCAACTAATTATTGATGTGCAGGGTAATTCTAATACCTAAGCGAAATGGCTAGATAATTGTTAGCGGGAATTTAAACACATGGATTACGGTAAGTAACAACAGATAATTAGATTAATTAACAAAAGAAGGTTGTGAAAGTTCACAACAACCATAATGTTAGGCACAATGTAAAGGCTTGGAAGAATGTTTAAAGCGAAATACCGGCCGGTTTTTGAAACGCATCGTGGGCAACTAATTTCTTACGTATCTATACTATTTTGTTCGAATTTAGCTCGACTTTTTATGATAATTTATGCCCATTTGCATATGCGGCATAAGAATGCTGGTGTACTCGATGCGTTTCAAAAACCGGCCAGTATTTGGCTTTAAAAAACGAAAGATAGCTTACCATCACCAGCAGGACGACCTGCACCATTATTTATAGAAAGCAGTTTATCAGCCAATGCTTCGACCTCATCGTTGAACTGTAATGAATATGTCTCATTGCTTTGAAGCCAAAGGAAGCCCAGTCTACACGTCTAGATGCACAACATTGTTCTTCTTTGTTTGGGTCTGCTAGCTCTAAAGCCTTATGTAAATCGCTAAGCCTAAGCCAAAGCCTAAGCCTAAGCCTAAGCCTAAGCCTAAGCCTAAGCATAAGCCTAAGCCTAAGCATAAGCCTAAGCATAAGTCTGAGCATAAGCCTAAGCATAAGCCTGAGCTTTCCTACGATGTTCTCCTTAGTTTCGGTTCAATTTCTTACATTTCAGGTCACTTCAGGATGTGGCCCTTTTATTCTTTTAAGTTTCACTTAGGGCACGAACGCACCGGGAAGTTCCCAGCTTCCCAGTGGGAGGTGAGAGAAAGCGAGGGATCTCATTAATCAGATACACACGGAGACAAATTCTCCCACCCTGGGAGGCCCCCGCTGTTCGTTTATACGGCCCAGGAAGAATCGGCATGATTCCCCAGCAAAAGTTTAAAAAAAAACAATTACCCGAATGTGAGCGGACAGAAAGTTGGCGACGCTATCTTGCATCTGGTTAATATTCTGCTGACTGAGCGCGTGGTGTAGCTCAGGATCGTTGGTGTTAATTGCCTTGGTATAGAGGGAACTATAGGATTCGCACAGCTTTTTCTGCGCAGCTGCTCCCTGAAATGATAAGTTGGGCTAGGTGGAAAAGTAAGATTGATGGTTAGGTTAGGACCATTTTTAGGTATGAAAGAAACACGTTTGATTCACTGTAGCAGGAGAAGAATCACGAAAGCTCGATTTCTGCGACAAATACATTTTTGCTGTTTGTTTTTCATTAATATTATTTAAAAAAAAGTGATAAAGTGCACCGGGTTATATCAACCGAATCCGCAGCAACGGTGCACCGGGCTCCGGTTCATTTCTGAAGCCGGAAGAACTGGCCTTTAAACTTCCCGGAGGTCAATTTTCTTGAGAAGCCGATTTATCTCCGCCGTTTTTACCCAGCTACCAACTTTTACACCTTTGGTGGAGTGAAGGGGTTCCGTGCCGGGCTCGAACCAGCGACCGGTGGAGTGGAACAAGGCGCTTGCCACTGTGTCACGCCCCCTATTAATATTATTGATAAACCAAAAGGCCGAGAGATATACAAAGGACGGTCAATGAGAGAGATAGGGAGCGAGGGAGTGAGAGAGAGGGAGTGAGAGAGAGAGAGAGAGAGAGACAGAGAGAAAGGCACAGCTTCTTCCTACCTGTGAATTGATGGGTTCCAAGTATCCGTTCCATTTTGCCATCTTTTCTAGTGTAGTTGTCGATTCGTTGTGCACAAACGCCTTCATCATTCCATCTTCAGTGTTCACTATTTCATGTCCCCAATGTTTATTTGTAAGACATTGCAGACAGACGCCATACATTTCACACTGTACGCAAAGACGTGTGTCCGTGACGTCAGCAGAGCGAGAACAGCTCTGACAGCTGAAAAACGGTATAGTTTATTTTTTCCTATTTTTTCCTCGTCTATGACTTAGGGATCGGAACGAGGTGACCCTCCCATATTTAATTTCCCTATTTCTCTTATTACCATTTCCTCTTCCTTCTAATTTTTTGTCTTTAGACTGTAACCAATATAATTTAGTTATAACGATTACACTTACAGTACAACTACAACGAATTTATGTTTTGCTTCTAAACTGGAAATAGTGTTATTTACTACCTGTATTAGATGATTTATTGACAACTGTTTTAAATATTATGCAATGCGCCTCTCCTTATCTTATACTACTGTATTATATAAGAACTTGCCTGATTGTGTTTGGAATAAATGAGCATATCCGTCCGTCGACATGAGGCGGTGCGAGGCGAAGTTTCCTTTCGAAGTACTTTTTCTTCATAGCACAGGGTGGGGTCGACTTCGCTTCAGGTTTCACCACCTTATTTGTCGCTTGCGTGACTGCGGTTGCTTCCGACAAACTTTTCACTTCTTCAGCAACATCTTGCTTGCTCGCTTGCTCGTCGTCTTTTGTTGGACTCGATGTATTTGGCCTGTCTTCAGTAACATCAAGCCCACCATTTTTGAATAACGAACGGAATTCGATGATAACGTCGATTAGGAACTTGGCCAATACAATTGGCCATTTAGATGCCGGTACATTGCATTTGTGTTTCCAAGAGCACAGATTACATAGCAATTTTTGACAGTCTGGGTGAAACATTGGAAGCCGTGCGTGTTCTTCTGAGAATACGACACCACACTCGTTACAGTACAGTATAGTCCATTTAGAGTATGTGAGTAGTTTTAAGTCCTCAACATCTGGGAAATATGCCAGCAGATCGAGAAAATACATCGGCTCCCCATCAATAAAAAAAGAGTGTTCAAAAAAAAAAATAGCAATAGCTGCAGTGTAAAATAGCTTTTTCGGTTAGCCGCATACCTAAAGCTTTCTGTCGGCATACGACGCAGTTCAAGCCATTGACTGTAATTCCTTTTCGAACAAATGCTGGAAGCTCAGCAGTTGAGAATAGATCAGAAAAAACGGTGACCACTTTCATGTATGTCTCAACGACTGTCGGCTTGGCATTTAGGTCCGCAGGTTTGCATTTAGAGCACAAAGTCACCTTTGAAGTAATAACACCGAGCGCGTTCTTTGGCCTGACAGAAAGCTTGCATTGGTCACACCAAAGAGGACTCCATTTTCCAAAATTTAGCGATTTTAGTTCATCAAGAACTTCATGCACACGCTGACACAGAAATACAAAAGCAAAATTTTTTGTGTCATCGCGGCATTTTTCTCCGGTCGTCAGACATTTCATGTTTCGCGTCTTGCGGGTTTTACAACATTCTCCACAGCGAAAAGAGCCGCAGTCTGCACAAAGTAGGAATACTCGACGAGCCACGGTGGAATTCCACGTAGATTGGCAGATCCAACATGTTAAGCTGTTCTTGTTTTCCATTATCTGAAAGATGCTGTATTATACATGTAGCACGAAAAACACGGACACAAATCTATGAAAAAAGACAACATGCGCGTACAAAGTTTTGAAAAACTTCTTATTCTCAATAAACAGTTTTAAGTTGCGTAACCCGGCTGCTTAGTTCAAATAAGTTCAATGAATAAGATATAAGCAAAAGCCTCAGAGCAAAGACTACGTTTGCAGGCGCGCAGCGCGGAAATGCGCAACCGCGTCGCGGGAGAGAGATGGATTTTTAACATGGGAAAGGTGGAGACGCAGAAAAGCGGTTTCTCTGTGTCTCAGTTTCAATGCAAATTTACAATCTTTTCCCGCGGACGCGGCTACGCATTCCCGCGGTACGTGCCTGAGGACCAGAGAAGGAGAAAAGAGCTCTGTTTTGTGTAACTCAAACAGCTCCGAAGTTGCTTTTTCTACGTTTCAGGTGTTAAAGTTAGGAACGGCAACTTTTTTTTTGCGAAGAGGCATCTTACACAAGATACACACATTTAAATTTTAAATTTTAAATTTGTTTTACGCTTCAAAAGCGTGCACCTTTATTCAAGGGGGTTCAAAGTTCAATTTCAAGGTTTGCTTATGACATGAGGTCCTGAGCAGGAGGCGACGAGTTCCAGATGACAAATTGCTCGACGTCTTCAGGCATTTCAAGCACTATATGAATAGCTACACTTTTCGTGAGTAAAGTAGGAAGGTCGAAGTCGGAGAGGAGCCCGCAATGGCTCTTCGTCCGCCTGGTGGAAATATGATAATACTGGGAGTCGGGATGCTATAATTGCTATATCTAATACATGTCCCTGCACGTTTTATCTTGTTCGCAGAACGGGAATATTATGGTAAAATGGCGAAATTGTGTTTTTCTCGTGAGACTATATTCAATAATTTATTCTGAAAAAGGTCAAAGCGAAATAATAGTAGACTGATTAGGAAAATAGACTGAGTGAGCGCAGTGCAATACAGTACGCGGGAGTGCAGTCGACCCGCCTACGTTTCTCAAATCGGTTCGGCCGTTATAAAAAGAATACGTTTGATACCTATTCCCAGTGGCAATAAAATAAACTCATCGCGAAATACCCACCGGCGGTAAGTCGCAGAAGTTGATGGAGCTACGCTGACCTAGGGTCGGTTTTCGCCCATAGGCATAGAGGAAATTGCGACGAGTTGAAGATACACCGTATTTGTAGAGAACCAGACGACTATGAGGCGATTTTTTTAAATGCTACGTAAGCGATAATTCGAAGTTTCAGAGTGGGAGCGCATCGGAAAATGTTTCGCAGGGTGAACGTAGGTGAAATTTGGTGTGTATATATTGCAATAAAAAATTTTAATTTGTGAACGTATCGCAAATATAGGTTTACTTTGATGGTCCTGTCCCTTTAAAACTGTATTTTCACTTTGAATGTTCTCTGCGTTCTTTTTTGCGTTGAAGATAAATACTGAGCGTTATAGATTTGATTTATTGTATGTATGTAAGTATATATTGTAATAAAAATTATTAATTTATGAACGTATCGTAAATATAGGTTTACTTTGATGATTTTTTTTTACGCCTGTCCGTTTAAAACTGTATTTTCACTTTGAATGTACTCTGTCCTCTGTGTTCTTTTTTGCGTTGAAGATAAATACTGAGCGTTATAGATTTGATTTATTGTACGTAATTAATATTATTGTTGTCAAGGTAAAGCGAAACACCGGCCGGGTTTTGAAACGCATCGAGTAGACCAGCATTCTTATGCAGCTTATGCAAATGAACATAAATTAGCATAAAAACCGAGCTAAATTCGAGCAAATTAGCATAAATAGCTAAGAATTTATTTGTTCACGATGCTTTTCGAAAACCGATCAGTATTTCGCTTTAAAAACCTGAAACAATGATACAGCATGCATTAAATAAACCACTTCACAAATGAGCAACCGGGACAACGGATACTTATATTTTTTATAAACTATATGTTGCTTTATGAACCATAAACAATTTTGTAAGATGCTACGAAAGGGTATGCGTATAAATGGACTCAATAGTTATTAAAACTGACAAATGCAAGGCACATCTCATGAATGTGAACTTTAATTTGTGATAATTTATGTGCAAATATATATGAGACCATAATTATGGGGAGTAATTATGCAGATGTTTCGACGGAAAGGAGAAGTTCAGCATGATAAAACTGAGAATTAGGTGTAAACCTAATTGTAAGATGAAACCTGGGCCAAACCTGAAACCTGCAGCTAAAGTTAAGCGTACGTCACTGCTTAGGTAAGGGGCATCACGTCACACTATGAAAAGTTTTTCATACATACCGACCAAACTTAGCAAACGAACAGAATATCTACGGCAATATGTAATGTATCTTTCAGTAATCATTCCGACGATGCCCTGCGCACTCCAAATACGGCCCCAGCGATACAGAGACAGCAGCAGATGAGTATGCCTATTCCAAGGATAATCAAGAAGATACTGAAATAAAGTTTTTACATATAATTAATTACTTTCGTTTAAAGTAGGTTAAATGCTCTGTTACTGTTCCATCATGTGATGCCGGATGTGCACAGAACGGCACAACAATTCATAGAGTCAGTAGACCTAGTTAAAGCTTAATGCTGCACAACCTCAAATTTAAAGCGAAGTAACGACCGGTTTTTGAAACGTATGTTGGACAATTACATTCCCATGTATGCAAAAAAAAACACAATATCTCTCAGTTTGGGAGCGCGCCTAGCCCTTTTTGGTTCTTTTTGTGCAGTTTGCAGTGTTTGCACACACTAGATGCGGAGTAACTAATATAGATTTCAAAACCCGGCTGTTATACCGCTTTAAGAAGTGATAAAGATTAGGTAAAACATACATAAACCACAATTCCAGTTCAATACAACAATCGTATTGGTTATAATCACAGCAACGATAGTGATGGAAAATCGATTCCTGCCCGCATCTAAAAGTACTTCTTATATAAAAAAACAGTGTTTGTTTGTTTGTATGTTTGTGAGAATGCACGTTACGCTCATGCTAACAAGGCACCTTCCGTCGTGTTATTCTGATGCTTTACCAATTGCGCCACTTAGCAGGTTGATAAAGTAGGTTGAAAAACCCACGGTCTTCCTCCATACCCTCCTCCCATACCACCCATCCCACCCATTCCGAGCATTGAACTGAAGCCTCCTGGACATGAATAATATGCTAATGCAGCAGGGAATAGGAAGAGAGCCGCGATCAATTCCAACATCTGAAAAGTATACTGTAATCAAGCGTCATTGAAAAGTTGCGCGAAGCAGGTGGCGCAGTGGTCTAAGCCGCTGCGTTGTCTCGACGGATTCGACTCCTACCCCCATTGCGACCAAGAGAACCGTGCAAATAATCAACAAAGAAATAGTATCTACGGTAGTTCAATTAATAGGAATGACCACTTTTTGTATACATGCAATAAGAATTTTATACATATAATGGAGAGAAAATCTCATACAGTTCTCCATTTATCTTTAGTATATACAAAAAAAATATATATAATGAAAGACTAATTACAACCACAGTAATACTAATACAAACACATAATACATAAAGGCATTATAAAATATCTATAAAATGTCCAAAACGGGATGTTTTCGGTAAAAGGACAAAACCATTCTGATAATGTGTACAACATATGCCTCCTTTGTTAAAACATCGATTTCCTTTTAGCGACAAAATAGTATCGTACTAACATCAGAATAGTATCGAAATAGTATCGACAAGGCTTTCTATAGGTATAGGTATAGGATACGTAATATCCTGTCAGACATAAGCTATATTTACGTACTAGCCTAGATTATGGCATTCACATAAAAACCGTAAACTAGAACAGAATACTTTGCAAAGTAGCAAATTTTTTCTCGTGAGATGCCTGTCAAATCATCTACGCTTAAAGTGGTATAACAGTCGGTTTTTGAAATGTATTTTGGAACTTGTATTTCCATGCTATATACACAAATAACTGCGCGATTTTTTACAACATACAACATACATATAGGAACACACGGCAGTTCATTTGTATACAACATATTGGAATGCAGTTGTCCGACGAATGTTTCAAAATACGGATGATATATCTCTTTAAAAAATGTATCTCTTTAAAAAATGCGCTGTTGAAGCAAAATTTTTGTACAAAAGGGGGTCACAGTAGGCCCAGGGTTTCCTCTCACCTCTCATACTACTATGACCCATTGTTATCGTAGTTCTATAGAAGGATACAGTACTTGACGGGGGTAAAGTGGTCACGGCCTCAGGCACAATATATACATTCTATATTCAACGAACACTGCAAGTTCAACACAAAACGCTAGAAGAACAATGATTTTTTAAAGGGATACAATCGGGTTTTCGGCATGGAACCATCTCCTTAAAAGATGAATATTTAGATCTTTATAAGGAATATATTTAGTTTACAAACTTTGTTATTCAAAAATATAACACACAAATCGTCCAAGAAATACTTGTTTAGCAACAAGCAAATAGTGGTTAAAGAAAAAATTAAAGGGAATATGTAGGCCCTTTTTGAAGTTAAGCTGTATTAATAGAATGCGTGTTCCCCATTAAGGAAACAACAACAAAAGTTGTGAAAAGTTTCATAAGAAGCTCAAATCTAGACTCTCTCCTAACACGCTGAAGAAATTTTTCACCTTGGATGCTAGGCAAAAAGGTGCCGTATTCATGTATTTCCAAATTATTCCAAAATGTCCAACAAAGAAAGAAACTGGACATTAGCCAACGAAATGTAAACAGAATTCACAACTCTTTGCCAAAGAACCACAAGAAACAAATTTGCGTATTATTGTGCACAGTGCACACGCATAACATAGAAATAAGGCCACTGATCAAAATGTATTTGAAAGATTTTCCTATATACAACCCTAGTACATACCGCACCATTACAATAGAATAAGCATGGAACTTACTACGGCGATCGTATAAACCGCACGATATCTTCTTATTATATAAAGGAGAAGAGTTTACTTGTTTTTGTGTGTTTATCTCTATATTTTTGTTTTTTAAATCATTTTTGTGTGAACGAAACGGTATTTTACGTTTCAGGCTTTTGGTATATAGTCTGGTTCAGAACATATATCGCTTTATTCTATATACTGTAAAAAAAAACTTATTTTACTAGATTTTTTTTTGAGATTTCTAGGGAACCTAACATCCATTGAGACGTCGGATCTACGGAACTAGGCTTTAGTGACCATTTCACAGTATGTTCACGGTAAAGTTAAAGCGAAATTCTAAATTCTAACCCCTTTGAAAAATTTGCATATGTTAAGCAAATCCTATGTATCCTATGCTAATTTTGTACGATCGTCCAGCAATCGTACACAATTAGCATAGGATACATTGGATTTGCTTATCATATACAAATCTTCCAAAGAGGCTAGCATTTCGCTTTAACAGAACGCGAAGCCGTGAGACACAATTTACTAGGCTTAGGCTTAGGCTTAGGCTTAGGCGTAGGATTAGGCTTATGCTTAGGCTTAGGCTTAGGCTTATGCAAGCTTGAATGCTCCATACAATGCAACGTTCCCTAAGCAGCCTAAGCTATTGGGAACATTGCATTTGTTCTGCAGACACTTAAACAGCTAACACAAAAAAAATGATTCTAATCTAAAAAGAAACTTCGAACCTAGGCCTAGTACGTTCTAAAAATACACCTAAAACCCAAAATACCTTCAAAAGCCAACAAATTATACGAAAATGTATCTTTCCAGTGGTGCGCATCCATTCGCGCCTAACACAAACAAATTGTTAAGGCAAACACGAGACCAAACAAAGGTATGCCATAAGAAAGATTGATATTTCCATGACTCACTCCTATTCGTGTACTATGCTGTGCGTCAACATATACATTCTATTCAAATGCATTCAAGATTGCCCGAGGGCCGATATTGTTGATTTAAAGCGGCATGACGGCCCATTTTTTCAGAGTTTGGGTAACTGCATTCCTATTCATTGTTCGTAAAGGAGAATGATTAGAGTTTAAACGGTCGCATTCAAATAAACACAAGGACATGCGTACACAATTTTAGGACCGTTTCGAAATGTGAGTCCGAATGCGTCGAGTCAAGCAATTTTTCACCTGGAACTCCTCGCCTCACCAACAGCTCAGGAGCACAGCGGAACGTGCCAAAGGTAAACGTTGAACAGCATGTATTGCACAGTATTGATGAATAACGAATTGTTTCCTTTTGTAGTTTACAAAAAATAACCAATAGCTTGCCTATTAGAAAAGACCGAAACAATTACCACCCATTACCAAACAACTGGTTTCGTTATATCTACATTGCTTTCTCTTCATCATATTATTTGATGCACACCTCGGTATTATTTAATAAATAAATAAATACCATTACCGCCTAAATCCATTTTTTCCCATACAATATTGTTTTATGATATATGCACTCGAGATTCGATTCACCTTTTCGCATATCAGTTTACTGGCATGCAGTATTTGCCGCAAGCATCTGCACCTGCAGTAGTTATCGTGTAACTAACCCAGAGGAAACGAGGCCGCATTCAACGGACGCCAGCGGCTTTCCCGCGAACTGAACGTTCCCCATAACCTCACGGAATCTCTATCTCCGGTCCCAGAACGATATTTTGTACCTTTGGCTTCAAACATTTATCCCTCAACGAGTTAGCCAAGTTTCACTAGTAGCGATGTATGATCTAATGTTGATGCCACTCTGCCTGCTTACTTTTAGAGCAACTTTCAGAAATCATCACTTTCGTGCTCCACATAATGACATAAAATATTTTGAATATTTATTATACTCATTAAAAGAGAGCAACGCCGCGACGTAAAAGAGCGCATCGCCGCAACGCAACATAATATATGAATTCTATATCGCTTGGCAATTACCTGAGATGCTCCACATAAAATGCGCTCCGTGAACTCAACTCAACCATCAAAACGCATGGGAATGGAAGTTTCCCAAATTATTTTCAAAAACCAGAGGTCGTACCGGTGAACGATTTAATTTCTTTAGCATCTTCGCACGTCCCTCTCAGAATGAAAATCAAAGATATGAAAAGGCTCAAGTTACTTCGATCACGCAGGTAAGTTATTCACATGTGTCTTACCGTCAGACATAGAAGAACCAAAACTAAAGGACATATGAAACGGAGAAACCCGACATTTGGTGACCTGACATTCATGAGCAAACTTTGTCAACTGGTTTTTCTGTGAAAGTCATTTATCGTCTCTGGCGAAATATATCATTTTTGCATAGCGAAGCGTGAAAGGTTATCGCCGAGACTTTGACTAATTCACTCTTTCTGATATAATTTCCTATGTAAGAATCAGTGATTAAAAATGTCCGATGTATGTTTCAAAAAACGGCCGCTATTTCGCTTGAACCGATACATATTCAGTGCTATTCGAGAACAAATGAAAGTCGTTATAATTGCTAAAAAGGGGAACAAAGAGAAACGTCTCGTGAAATCCATTGATACTTCAAAAGAAGTCACAGTGAGAGATTTACGCAAGCAGGTGAGATAACTTTTCTTCTTGGAGTTAGTTCTGGAAAGCACAAGTATAGCACAAGGCGGTACCCAACCATGCTTTGTCGCGTTTCGAAAATATTATCACTTTAATATTTACACTCCCGGGTGCGCAGCGCACATTAACAAAGCTAGGGCGCGAGCGGCAGCCTACGGCAGGCAGGCGAGTACGGAAACAGGCCTTCCCTGTGTATTTTTGCACGCCAGTACGTTGCCAGAGCCCGTTGCATGCCTTTTTCCCGCGGCCCGCACGTCAAGTTTCGTCAGTTGGCGCACCCAGTCAGCCACGACGTTGTGCACCAAGCGCGCTGCGCGCTGGAAAAGTAGTAAAACAGTCACTAACATGTTTACAAAAGACATAAAATTAAAATGCTTTTCGTAAAAATGCTTTTCGTAAGCCTAAGCCTAAGCCTAATTGAAAATTTTCCGCAAAATTTGTTTTTTTTTTCAACATCTCTTTTTTTTAGCTGAGAGCCTTGAACAAACGGCTGGACGACTACGAAGTAGAGTTCAAGGTACGTAACGAATAGGTTATTATAAAGGAAGATTTTTGTTCCAAGTTCTAGTATTTTTTGTTTTGTTTTGTTTGTTGACTTTGTAATCCGTTACAACGGGTTTGAAACGCAACCGGGTTTGAAACGCAAGACGCCGTTGTATTCCGATGAAGTGCATGCAAATTGGCCGCAACTGCTACACAATGCTTAAAGGGACAGGCCCATCAAAGTAAACCTATATTTACGAAGTATTCAGAATGTATATAGAGCATTTTTATTACAATATATACAAACCAAATTTCACCTACTTTCGCCCTCGAGGACTGTTTCCGATGTGCTCATCCACATATGTATACCGTAAAACTGGAGAGATCGAAGCTGTCTACGCAAATTTATCAAGAAATTAAAATGCGAGCTAAATTTGCATATACACCTTGGAAGTCTGCAGCTTTATGGTATACATATGCGGATGAGCGCATCGGAAAAAGTCCTCGAGGGCGAAAGTAGGTGAAATTTGGTTTGTATATATTGTAATAAAAATGCTTTATATACATTATGAACGTTTAGTAAATATAGGTTTACTTTGATGGGCCTGTCCCTTTAAAGGATCGCAGTCACTACAAATTCGTATTTTTTATTCGCTTTTCATTCATTGTTCAAGTATGTGAAGAAAACGACGATTCCAGCGCCAAAGTACGGCAAAACGAACTCAGGGAGAGAAATCCCTGTTTATGACTTTTACTTATATACCGTAGTTTATAATTGCCCGTATAGAGTTTCATAATAAATACCCTGCAGTGATAAACCACGCGCCAGGTGTAACACTGCAGGCTGTTCACTCTCCAAGTACCCCTGGCAATTGCATATATGCACCGGCGTCGGTCATTTATCAAAACTCATTCTCATTGATTTCTCTCCCTGAGTTCCATTTTATGTGGATTTTTATGGGTTGCATATTGTTTTATAACTCTGCTTGCATCTAATAAAAATCGAATAAAAAAGTTGATTTTGAAGTGACCGCCTTCCTTTAAGCTGCTTATGCTTATTGTTTAAAGGGAGAGGCTCACGAGAAAAATGTTTTCCTTAATTTGTTTGTACATAATGTTCGGAATTTCAGAAACATTACTGTGGAAACCACATTGTTGAAGCCTAGAACTCACGAAGTTATTCCCCGGCGAAAATTTCGGCCAGTTACCATAGTCAGAATCAATTTTTTCGCTTTTACGGCATTCCTATTGGAAACTCCTCCTTATAATCATAGGAATGCTCTTTATTCGTTCTGCGAGTTCTAGGCTTCGATTTTCACAGTAATATTTCTGTTCCGGACATTCTGTGCAAATGAAAGGGGGTTTTCCCGTAAGACTTTAAAACGGGTGAACCCATTTGATGAAACTTAAAGTTTATCGGTTTTTTTCGTGGGTCAGCCCATTTGGTGACCAATTCGTGTCCAATTCGTGACAACTTTCATCGATTTGTGCTGGCCCAACTACGTGTCTTCTGTGTTCGACAATTATTTCCTTTTCCTGTGTAACTTGCAAGAAACAAAGCGAAGCAGCTGTCCAAATACGTTTCAAAAACCGTTTGTTATCTCCTTTTGCAGGAGTTGAAAGTTAGAGCACGCGCAATGATTCGGAGGAGGGAAGTAATGAGGGACTTAAGCGAAAAGGACACACCTGGACTCAGGTATAGTTATTGACTTTAAAGCGAAATGCCGGCCGGTTTTTGAAACACGTCGCGTTCACGGTACACCTGCATTCTTCTACAGCATCATATGCAACATTTATATAAATTATAATAAAAAATCGACCCAATCGAATTGTTTGTCAATTGCTTTGTTCCTATAAAGAGATATTATGAACTGATAAGACTATAAGAGTCGACGTAGCTGCGGCCTACTAGAAAAGCTTAGTTCTATGTATTTTTGATGCGACATTTATCCACATTTTATACGAACAATGTCAATGGTTAGGCTTAGGCTTAGGCTTAGGCCTTGCTATTTCTTGATTGCTGAAGATGCTCTTATCATATTTTCTCGTTCCGTTACGTATTTGTTAACTTTTCAGAGGAGCATCGTCGGCTAATCCATCTACTGACGCCACGGAGGGTTTCGACGATGGTGTCATTTAGAACAGTATTGTACCTACTTTGGGAAATTTGCATATGCTGCACCCTTAGCATAACTGCTTTAACAAGCACTACCGCTCTATCATCGATGTTGACTCTATCGTTATTTTTTTACTTATTTTGATTCAAGTGCACAAATCGTGACATTTTGTATCCTTTTTTACCCTTTTCATTGCTGTGTGTAAAAAATTTTTGTAATTGATAATCCATTTTACCTGCTCTAAGACCGTGTACTTTTGTTCAAGGGGCGGTCAAATTCAACCTTTGCTTATAACATGTTCCGAAAAGGTACACAAAGGCAAAGATGCCGTTATACAATTCTCAGTTGATACTGAAATCTAGTCCTATCCTATTTGCGCCCTATTGTAACAAAAGAGGGATTTTTGGATAATACTACTTTTTCCCACAGTATACTACCGCTTGCTACTCTGCACGACTTCATTCAACAGTGTACGACTCCGTACAGCATCTAACGACCGCGTACAAACTTTGTTCAACTGTAAACTACCACCCACTATTTTTTGCTACAACGCTCGTACAACTTAGTACTACTGTGTATGCTAACTACCATGTAGCATTTTGTGCGGCACACTGCTTCAACAAGACTTCAATGCCGTTCGTCAATTATTCATAAAATTCCATATCAACGCGCCACGAATGATGTAACCCATGTTGGGTACGCAAAACACACTAACAAACTGCACGGCACGCGCAAAGGGTACGCTCGCGACAATATAAAAGAGTGCGCGGCGGTATGGCCAAATATTCGCGAAAGACATTATGGGCGATACGTTGCTTTGAAATTTTAGGAATGCTTCTTGAAGCTATTTGAGGACGACGTCGGGAGCTATAGTACGATGTCGCACAAAATAGTACGTGGTAGTTCGCAGTAGTACAAAGTCGGAAAGAGTTGCACACGGTCGTACGATGTCGCACGGTGTCGTATAGAGCAGCAAGTGGTAGTATGCTGTCGGGAAAAGTAATATTATCCAGTAAGCCACAAAAGAGACGGTAAATTCAAATTCGCTCAGGATTGCCCGAGGGTCTAGATTGCATCGTCTGTAAGGAACAAAACGTGTAAAATACTCAGAAAACATAGCAGTTAAAACTAAACACCGGCCGGTTTTTGAAACGTATCGGGCACAATTGAATTATTACGTACTGATGCTAATTTGCTCGAATTTAGTTCGGTTTTTTGTTCCAATTTATGTTCATTTGCATAAGCTGCATAAGAATGCTGGTCTACTCTCGATGTGTTTCAAAAACGGCGAGCGGCGAAAGTAATAACTCCATTGTGCAAATAGTGAGCGGCGAGAGCATGGCGCACCACAGGAGATCGGAAGGTGCGCTAGGCAGAAAAATAGATAATGTCACCGAACCTACTACACGCGCACACATACGTTTACCTATTTCTTCCTAATACGTCCTAATATCTCCCCTTTCGTACTCATAAAAACTTCACAACAACTAACATCATTTCTAAAAAAAAATTGTTTGTGAGGGCGCAGCAACTGTGCGCTAACTAGAATTATATACAGTTTCAAATCGAGTGCGCCATTCGATCCTGGCGCTGCATCTGCGCGCTACTGAGGCCGTATTCACCAACACACAGGAAGCCCTCCCTAGGCTGGCGAGCGCTCTGAATCCCTTCTGAGGCCGCATTAACCAACACGCAGGGAGCTCTAACTGGCCTCCCCAAGGAGCTAAAGAGTGCGTAGTGCTAGCAAGTTATAACTAACCAATTTACCACAATACTATCCCCCTTTCATACTCATAAAAACTCGATACAACAACTAAAAAAATACTAATACACTTTTTTCAAAAAAATATTTATATAAGTAAAAACTACCAAGCAACAAAACAAAAACAATGTAAACATAAAATCAACAAAACAATTATATTCTCTAATTCTGTGACTGATTCAACGTGGAAAATTCTCAGTAAAAACAACAAAAGATAACCAATTCAAAATGAAACCAGGTAACGTAAACATAGCATGATTTCATATCTGATTGCTAACAAGTTAATAACTAATCAAGTTATCAGATATCACAACAAAGCAGTACACAACGTGTGCATAACAAAATATGAATAACAACAATTAAACAGTACTGACCAAGTAAGGGTATATGCTAATGTGCTAATGTTTTCTTCCTTTTAAAAATAATGATGAAAGAGCATCCCAACGAATATCGCGAAAAGGTGGTCACACATATTATCTTACTATCATAATCATAGTCAATACTCTAATAGCTTATTCGACCGTACTTACTGTATTAATAAGCAATGACGCACTATGATGCACCATGCAACAGGGTCAAAACACCTCAGGGACAAACTGTGAAATTTGAAAATAAGCATACCGTAATCCAACTAATTAGCATAGGTCCAAAACCAGAACCTTAATAATTAATAGTCTTGAAAACATTGAATCCAGACAATCCAGTAGTGATGGCCATTCCTGTGGCTTGCGGATGCCAGTGCACTTCTTTCACCTTGAATACCAAGAAAATAATAATGAAAGGACATTACAGCGAACTGAAGGCCGTTTTTCGAAACTTGCTTTCGTTCCCACGTGTTGTACGCAAATTAAAGCGAATTAGTGGTCGGTCTCAACAAAAAATACAAAAAGAGGAGGAGTAAACAACCGTGCGTTGACCACCATTTTCAAACCGTGTGTTTTTGGAATTTTACTAGTCAAATTCAAAATATTTTGTCAACATTTCGTCATTTGGATGCTGAGGTGTGCGTTATAATTTGAAAAGGCCATCCCTCGATTTTTCCAGGGCCGCGCTAGTATTAAAATCGGCAAATCGCCTGAAGCGAATTTTCCCACACAAAATCGCAAAATATGGTTGTTTGAGAACATTTTTGTGCAAGATGCACTTATTTGTTTGTGTTTTTATGTTTATTTTCGTTTATAACTTTTTTCAAACTATTTTTGGTGAAAAAACCCCAAACCGGGTGGTATTTCGCTTTAACATGATCAGTACAATAATCAAGAGGTAATTTGCATACGCTACAGAGGAATACAGCCCACACGTTTCAAAACTGGCCGTTGTACGTCTTTAAATTACCATCGAAATCTACTACAGTACTTGTTTACTAATATCAGTTATTACCTTGAGCTCCCCTTCCATCCCTAATCTAACCTACCCCTAAGTATGAAAGTA
This sequence comes from Pelodera strongyloides, assembly GCA_036852015.1. Classification (NCBI taxonomy): domain Eukaryota; kingdom Metazoa; phylum Nematoda; class Chromadorea; order Rhabditida; family Rhabditidae; genus Pelodera; species Pelodera strongyloides. The sequence goes on along the minus strand of JAANDG010000397.1, from coordinate 23,859 downwards.
AATAATAAACAAAATAACAAATCTAAAAATACAGTAAGTAAGCTCACCTCGCTCTGACCCAAGTGCAGGAACATGAGTTGCGGTGGTACGCCTTCGACAACATCGCCCGTCGAATCGGCCTAAACACCATGATACACAGGGCATAAACCTCGCCGGTGAGTCCGGAGGTGGTTCGTGAAATTCTCTCTATCTATGATATGTCTCTGCTAAGTTTCCCATACCACAAACGCCGAGCTTGAGCTTCTCATATCTAATATTCTAATCGGGAGGTGGATCAGACACGAGCCCTCTAAATTTATGCAATATTCTAATTCTGGTGGTGTTACGCCGGTGGGATCGCCGGCGGGCTTCGTCTGTGGATAAGGGGAACTAATACGACCAGTAACAAGGTCAATTCCTTATCCCTACTAACTTGCTTAGATCCTTAGTATCCATGTACAAAAGTTAGATCCCCTTTATTTATCTCGCCTGTTTGTATTTTATAGTATGCACAATTTTTATGGAATAGAGTTAATAATAATAATAATAATAATAATAATAAAGTAGACAGTAATAAAAAGCGCCTTAGAAATAAATATCATAATATGGTCAAAAAAAAGATCCCTGCTGATGTTAATTTACAAATTTACATATAAAAGTTATCAGAGTATATACATAAGCAGGTAACCCACCAGTATCATTCAGATACATACAGGCATTTTTTTGGCTGCGCTCAAAATTACGCACAGCTGGGTTAAAAAACACCACAGTACGGCTACAGTGGCCGTAACTGTAACACATAACTACAATCGCCGTAACACATCTTCACACAAACAACAAACAAATACCTCAGTAGCAATATCCCACATGGTGACCTGGTCGTCCTCCCCGCTCGCCATAAACGAGGTGCTCTCCTGTGGGTGCCATTCAACTGAAGTGATCGGTGCCGTGTGATGCTTGAACTTGGCCACCGGTTGACCAAACTAAAAAATGATTATTAAAGTCATTATGATATGGCAGCCGGTTTTTGAAACGCAAGATGGATAATCGCATCACGTGTATTGCTTGAACTTCGCACGGTAACAATGAACACTTTGTTTCATCGTGGACGACTGAATTCTTACGTATTTATGATAATTTACTCGAATCTAGCTCGATTTTCTATTCTAGTTCATTTGCATAACTGCATAAGAATGCAGGTGTTTCGATGTGTTTCAAAAACCGGCAGATATCGGCGGTTGCGGTATTTCGCTTTAAGAAAACTTCAAAACCTCAAAACCGTAACCAACCTGGATAGTCTTGAGACTCCAAACCTTCAGGGTCGCATCATCTCCTCCAGTCACGATGAGGGGCTCATTCGCATTCCACGACAACACATTCACGTGGTCGTCGTGCGCGTTCTCCACAGTGCAGACACACGCGTCCGTGGGCGATACCCTAAATATGATGTTTATTTATTTGTGCTATAAATTACAGGATGTTTTTAACTGCGTCCACGTCCACAGTCCACAGTAATACTTGACAATCTACAAACACAGTATACGCAAATTAGAAACCAATTAGGCTTGCACACGCACATACCGAACAGAGCAAGGAGACTCCCCCGATGGGAAAATTTTTATCTGAGTGACGCTAATTCCGCGATGCCTCCCTCCTCCCCTCCCCACTGGGAGACTGGGACGGGAGCATACTCCCGGCGTTCGTGCATAGAGTTACAAAGCACTTACCTCGTATCCCACAATCTGATCGATTTGTCGGATGAGCATGAGACCAAGAGTCCGGCCTCGGTGGGACTGAACTGAATGTCCTCGACGCTAGACTAAAAAATAAATACATTACAAAAAAAAAACGTAAAGTCGAAATTCAAATCAAACGTGTACGCAACGCTTGCACAGGCTTCGCGACCACCCTCCGGGTGCGTTCGGGATGCTCTTTCCGAAAGGTTCTCATTTTCTCATGATCGTTCGGGAAATTCGAGGTGGACATTTTGTTAAGGTTCCAATGCTAGGAGAAAGCAAAAAAAATCGGTGTGAATTAGCATGCAAACCATGCTAATTTGTACTTTCCATGCTATATTTTTGCTTACATACTGTATTTTTTGCTTTCTCCAAGCATTAGAATGTTTCCAAAATGTCCATCCCGAACGATGAATTTGCACGAGAACCTTTCGGAAAACGCATCCCGAACGCGTTCTTAGGAGTTGGCATACCGTCAATGAGAGCATATAGTTTCAGTTTTAATTGTCTAGCTACGCTACGACAATGCAATACATTTACATTGGTTTAGTATCTATCCAGTTATGATACCGTTACTCAACGTTTTACGCTAAAAACAATGCACTGTTGCGAAAATACCAATATACACAAATATACAATTACAATCTTGTGTTAATAAGCATACACGAAAACGAAAACACACAAGTGACAAAAACACAGTAAAGAAAAAAATGATTTTCTAAACGGTAAAATACCTTATGTTTCCTAAACGGCCGATGATCGGCCACCCATTCTCCGCCCTCTTTCGTGTGATGCAGGAAGATCGACTTGTCGTTTCCGCCCGAAGACAAATCTCCCTGAAATTAAGTACAAATACAAATAATAGAAATACACTGAAACATACTTCACAAACCACGCACCACACCTCTTTAAAACTATTTTTCACGAGTAAAAGCCATGTGGTTCGTGGTTAATTTCTTCACTTGCAAGTTTATTAAATTATCTTGCATTTGCAAGCAAGACGACTGCGGGACATTTTGTACTACCTAATATACAATATAACCCACACAATAAAAAGTACTAAATTGAAATGGTTAGGCGGGAGAGGGCATCTTTCCTCTCAGCCATTACAATAAGAGCGAAGGCGTAAATTCATATTCCGTATACCGTAAACTTGTTAGTTGAACTTACTCGACACATTCCACAGCACAAAACTAACTAACAAACACGCACTGCACTGACTGTCCTACTTGTGCCGGATAGTTTCATACTAATCCGGGCACGAATCATGAGTTCGTTCATGACTTGAGCAACATTTACAGGGCGAGGAACGAAGACAAACAAAACGACAATATCCAAGGTAAATAGTAACGAATTGCGAGGAAAACGCACAAAGAAACAGCGAACACATAGATGCGCACAAATACAAACTGTTTATTGCAAAAGTTCATAAAATAGAAGACATACTCGGCAAGGGGACACATTAATGGAGTAACTCGTAAACAGCGGAGCCTGAGATGGAAGTGTAGCAATAATGCAATTAGGGAATAAGGAATAGGGAAACCCCGATTTTCGATTTAATGGTATCAATCGAACCAGGTTATTTAGATGAACAGTAAAATAAAAGCAAAATTAAGTGTCGGGCTCACGTAGAAAAAAAGTTGTGAGGTGTTCAATTTTGTAATGGAAAGTTGAACGTACATTTTATGAAATTCCTAGCAAATTGAATACCTTCCAGTTCCTTACATATTTATACTAATTTAAATGATGGTGAGAAGGTTGACAAATTAGCCCACAGATTAGCTTGAGGGGTACTATTGTACTTGGAGAAAAAAAAAATATTTTTCTAAAATATTTTAGATTTTACTTTATTAGAATGTATTCAACTGCGCTGAGTCCGAAAAAGTGGTTCATGGCCCTAGATGTCATTGAGACCTAATATGTCCAAAGCGAAATCCAAAAATCTTTATTTTTTCTTCTAAGTTTTATCAAATGGATGAGCCAACGAAGAAGCTGATAACTTCTGTCTATATCATAGGCCTATGTTTTCGTTACTAGACCCACTGATTTACATTGGTAACGTAATGGTTATGTAAAATAGCTCCAGTCACCCTTGCGAGTGAGCAAAAACAACTATAAAAATCTGCTAATACGAATTTGGTTCTTAGATAACTACTACAGTGCGTCTCATAAGTTTAGGTGCACCCCCTAATTTGGCTCTACCATTCTTATTTGACGTTTTTGGGAAAAATAAATCATTCTAGCAAATCGAGCATGGCGAAAAACCCTAGAATAATGAAAATTAGAAAAAAATACGATTTTATAAGTATTTGACGGTTTTAAAACCGAAAAACAGCCGTCTCATAAATTTAAATGCATGTAAGAAAATCAATATTTTGTTGGAAAGAAACATTGTCCATGTATGTAATAAGTAGCTAATGATCTGTACGCCTTATATTCATTTCTACCATGTTCAAAATTGTGCTTGGCCATGATTTAGAGGACCCAATTTTCAAGCCAAATCATGATTTTTGCAAACTTTGTACATCTCCGCATGCAATACAGCATGAGATTGCAAAAGGGAATGGACAGAATCTTGTAGAATTTTTTATGGCGAACATTTCTGTAAAAAAATTATCCTTTTTGGTGCACTTTGAAGGAAGTTATGATCATCTGATATTTCGCATTTGCTTGGTTTTGATTAAGGAAGCGCACACCAGGGACGAAAAACAGCGCATGCGTGGGTATTTCAAGACTTCATAACTTCCTTCACAGCAAACCTACAAAGACAATCTTTTTACAGAAATGTTCGCCATAAAAAGTTCTATAAGACCTTGTCAATGGCTTTTTACAATGTTGTGTCTTACGGCTTGCGGAGATGTGCAAAGTTTTGCAAAAATCATGATTTAGCGTGAAAATTGGGCCCCCACGAATCATGGCCAAGCAGAATTTTGAACCTGGTAATGATCATATGGGTCTCTCATTTCATTACTAATTAGTAATGCACGTACAATATTTCTTTCCAACAAAATATTGATTTTCTACACATGCATTTAAACTTATGAGACGGCTGTTTTTCGGTTTTAAACCCGTCAAATACTTAAAAAATCGTATTTTTTTCTAATTTTAATTATTCTAGGGTTTTTCACCATGCTCGATTTGCTAGAATGAATTGTTTTTCCCAAAAATGTCAAATAAGAATGGTAGAGCCAAATTAGGGGGTGCACCTAAACTTATGAGACGCACTGTATTATAAGTTTCACGAGAGTACCATACTCATTTTTTAGATCATTACAAAGGTTTCTAACTTAAAAGTAAAAACGAAAAAGTTGGAACATTTTTGGTATATGTTGGGTCACAATGACCCTTAGAGCCCATGTGAACCACTTTTTCGGACTAAGCGCAGTTAAATAAATACATCCGAATAAAGCAAAGGGACCTACTCAAGGTGTGGTTGTGACATACTTCTATAGCGGTTCACTTCTCCTTGAAGGAAATTGATGGTCGCTTCAAAATTCTTTTTCTCTTCGATCAATTCCTTTACCTCTTTTGTAGCCGCATCCATCTGAAAGTTGATTGGTTTAAGTGCCTACACAAAGTTGCGCGTTCGAATCACCATTATAATTTAATGGGGTTTGCAAGTATGCCCGATTTTCCTTGCACGTATCGAAAAATTCACCGTATCTTGGCACTACACGAACATATCTACAGGCAGTTTTTACGACCGATCGGCACGGGACCATCGACCCGACAAATGATTTGCTTTGTTGGCGGATTTTCTATAGTGTGGATGTGTCAAAGTTACGGTAAATTGGTGTAAAAAGCACACGATTTTGCGAATTGATACTTGCAAGGAAAACTCGCGGTTTTTGGCATACTTGCAAACCCCCATAAAAACGAAAGTTCTCATGATGTAATGCTACGTCAACTGTAACAACACTCACCTTTACTTCAAGTGATTTGCATTTTTCAAATGTTGTGCGTAGTTCAGTTGCAAGCTGAAAACGGAATAAGTTGAAAGCTTCCAGTGGGTATATTACGCTATTAACTTTTGACCCAATTACAATTTTTTACATAATCAGACATTCATTTACACAGGTAAGTGAAAACCCCGATTTCGCCCCGATTATTTTCCGAAAACCCCCGATTCTTAAAAAAAAAACCGATTTCGCCCAGATTTTTGAGGGACTTCATAGTGTTGGGAAAACAACAAAAAAACTCGGCTCCTGCTCCAAAAAAACTCGGATCATGATCATCGAATAATCCGAGTGAGTTCCGAGTTTTCTTGGAGCAAGATCGGAGTTTTTTTGGTGTGACTACGGTATGATCCGAGTTTTTTAGAGTTTTCGGTTTCCTGTGTTGTTCGGGGCGAAATCGGGTTTGGTTGCCCATAAAACGACAAAAATAAAAAGCTTCATTTCATCTGGAATCTGGCTAATTTTGCTTAGACTTGCAAAGTAGCTCACCGTATGAATTGCAGCAATCTTTTCCGATCCCTCAGAATGTATAGCGGTACGTTCCAGGCGTGTCTAAACAAACACTATTTAGTTTGCTATTGGGCAGTTAAAAAGAAGTGTCGGAAACCTGTATGAATACCGATGAAACATATAAAAAAAAGATGTACTGTATCCTGAATACTGCGTTCCCGTTTGGCAAAACGCCTAGCGAAGGCACCAGCGAAGCACCTGTCCACCCGCACAGCGAAACACCAATTGAAAAAAACACCAATTTCTTCTTCTACTCGTTTCCCGCGAAATAAGACCGAATCCCACTTTTCCCGCGTAATACAGACTGAGCCCATGACAGAGCAACCGAATTTTTCATGGCAGAGCAACCGAATCCCGCAATTCCTCGCATGTAGGGCTAGGTCTGTTTGATTTGAGTATTCACTGGACCCATGTCGAATGCACGCCCGATCGATACGCCACACATCTTCCTTTATGCACCCTTTTTTCAGCTAAAATAAGTACTCCGCAATAAATGCGTGAAATATCAAGTGTTTCATGGATGTTATGTTGCCCTTTGTCGGCCGCAATGGACCGGTCGTGGATACAATTTTATTTAGCATTAATGATTTTATACTGATTTTTCCATTAATCTGGTCCGCTTGCCCGGGGCGCACTTCGCGTCTTAGGCCTTAGGCTGTCCGCTAACAAGGTCAAAACGCGGCCAATAGGTAACTTATGAAAAATCTGCCGATGCCACACGATAAGTAATATATACGATAACATTTAATAAGAAAGTTTATCACCTCAACACTTTTCGCAAGCGAGATAAGTATTTTTTCTGTCATTATCACCCGCTGCCAGAACCATAATTTCAACCATCGTTTAGTGTAGTGGATAGGGCTTCTGACTGCTAAAAGGAAGGTCACGGGTTCGAATCCACCCTGCGGATATCATTTTTGCATTTATAACTGTAATATTTTTTGCATTTTAAAACTTAAATTATGGATGTAAAGAGCAATTGCTTCGCGTCTGTTCTACTTTAATAGTGTCCATAAGACCTTTACGCACTATTTAAGTTAAAAAAACGGGATTTCATTTTTCCAATTTTTCATGAAAACACTGATGGTACATAGGGGAAAATGTCAGTCGAAAATTAAAGTATGAAACAAATGATTGTGAAACATAACTTCATAGTTTCAGGGTGTAGACGATTGAAAATCATGTATATTCTATTATATATGAGTGATGATGTTTCCGATTATATGTTTCTGATGAGCGTGAACTTGGAGTTCATGAGAGAAGCCATCTAGGTGACCTTCTGCAGAACCTTCGTAGACTTCGATAGACTTTCTCTTCCTTGAGATGACACAAACTGACACAGATCGACGCACAACGGCGAGGCGGATCATACGCTCGTGCCTCTTGAATACTGTATCACCTTCGTCAAAGCCTAGGAGCGCCGGCGGCAGGATGGGCGGATGACCGTCCATAATTCGTAGTTTATCTTTTAGTTTCAAATTTTATTGTAGATTGTGCGTCGATCTGTGTCAGTTTGTGTCATCTCAAGGAAGAGAAAGTCTATCGAAGTCTACGAAGGTTCTGCAGAAGGTCACCTAGATGGCTTCTCTCATGAACTCCAAGTTCACGCTCATCAGAAACATATAATCGGAAACATCATCACTCATATATAATAGAATATACATGATTTTCAATCGTCTACACCCTGAAACTATGAAGTTATGTTTCACAAGCATTTGTTTCATACTTTAATTTTCGACTGACATTTTCCCCTATGTACCATCAGTGTTTTCATGAAAAATTGGAAAAATGAAATCCCGTTTTTTTAACTTAAATAGTGCGTAAAGGTCTTATGGACACTATTAAAGTAGAACAGACGCGAAGCAATTGCTCTTTACATCCATAATTTAAGTTTTAAAATGCAAAAAATATTACAGTTATAAATGCAAAAATGATATCCGCAGGGTGGATTCGAACCCGTGACCTTCCTTTTAGCAGTCAGAAGCCCTATCCACTACACTAAACGATGGTTGAAATTATGGTTCTGGCAGCGGGTGATAATGACAGAAAAAATACTTATCTCGCTTGCGAAAAGTGTTGAGGTGATAAACTTTCTTATTAAATGTTATCGTATATATTACTTATCGTGTGGCATCGGCAGATTTTTCATAAGTTACCTATTGGCCGCGTTTTGACCTTGTAAGTTGCGAATGAAGAACATAGCTGCCGTCGAAAATATTTTCACTGACTAAACTTTAGGAAAAGATTTCGTTTCGTTCACACACAAAAGATTTCGTTTCGTTCACACAAACAAAAGACCTCAGTAAACTTTTCTCCTTTATATAATAAAATAACAAGAGGCAATATATAGCAAGCAAAAACGAGGGAAGCAAATATCAACAAACTGTATAAACTGGCGACTCGCCAGTTGAATTTACCTTGGCCAGGAGGCGTTTCGCCAGTGGGGCGTTTAGTTAGTCATTAAATTACATTCGCTAGGCGGATTTGTCGGTGAAAATATTTGCGACGGCAGGTTCGTCAGTGAAAATATTTTGCTGGCGATTTGCCGAACATGAGTACAGTTAAGTTAAGATACTCTGTTCATGTTAGGCGAATCGCCAGCGAAAATATTATTACGAGCTAATCCGCCGGCGAAGTATTACTACTGACTAATCCGCCTAGCGACGGAACTATTGATGGCGAAACGCCTGCAAAACTAGCGAAACGCCTGGCAAACTAGTGAAACGCCAGTCTAATACTGAGAAAATGGGACAGGCGGACAAAAAGTTGGCGGCCTTATCTGTATTTTTTCAAGGCGACTTATGTGTGCGGCATGACCTAGTGGTCTAAGGCGCTAATTTGAGGTCTGTCAAAGGCGTGCCGCCAAGTTCGACTCCCTGTCATTTCCTTATGACTTGCAAGAATATAATTGTTACATTTATTGTACTAATATTGGGCGCAGGCAATTGTGTTTCCGAATTTTTTTGAAAAGGCAAAAATTGGCATTTCGTTGTGTGTGGGTGGACATGCATTTCGCCATTACCCTCGCCTGGCGTTTCGCCAAAAGGGAGCATTAGTCAGCATAATACCAATAAATAACGAGCTTCCCACTTACAGAAAGAACAACAATGCGGATCAACGATTTAGCTATTATGAAGAAACAAATTACAAAATATTTATAACAAAAAAAAATAAGAAACTCACAAAATATGTAGTGTATCGCTCCCTGGGATTCCTTAACACAGAAGTTCGGGCTACAGAAGCGGAGATCTGAATTTTTTATAAATTATACAAAATTATTTCCCGTTAAAGGGAATATGTAGGCACTCAAAATGAGCAAAACAACTGCGAAACTAGAGTTTCCACACCAGACATGAATTTAAGTAGGCGACTGAACATGTAAATTCGAATATTCTCATTTGCATGCAAATATGTCGCTGTTGCATGCTATATGCCGATCTATGCACACATATGCTAAATTTTTTGCTCCATCAGCACTGCCGTGTAAGCCAGGGGGTCAAGCAACGCGTTTACTATGGAAAAGATGAACTTTGAAAATCATTTTCTTTTAAATGGGAAACTTTTGACAATTTTTGTTGTTGTTTCCTTAATGAGGAACACACATTCTATTAATACAGCTTAACTTCAAAAAGGGCATACATATTCCCTTTAAGAAATAGGCGGTTGGGCTAAAATAAGAGCAGCATAACTGACTGATTTCATGATAAAAAGTTAGCATTCTGTCAATCGTATTTCTGCTTCGAAAATTGCATGCATAATTTGTACCTTTCCATGCTAACTCATACTGTATTTTTCGTTTTCTTCAAAATAATTACCTTATCAGTCAAAGATAGAAGCCTCCTCTGTTTGAAGTAGAATGACCAGGTACTGTCCAATCCATCACAAGGCAATCCTCTCGCTTGATCACTCATTCAACACTGCAAAAAATGTTGATAGAACCCTCAACACTGCAAAAAATGTTGATAGAAATTTTCCAGCTACCGAACTTAGGGGCACAAGGAGCCCAAAAAGGCGCGTTCGAGCGGGTTGCTCTTTCCGAGTGTAGGAATTTGCACGTTAAACAAGTATGGATAAGCATTTTTAACATGCCAATTGATACTGTATTTTTTACTTTCGCCGGACTAGAACCTGAAATGTCCATTCCGAACGATAAATTTGCATGTTTTCCTCTCGGAAAGAACGACCCGAACGCGCTCCAATTTCCATACATCGTCGGTTTCAATGGATAAAATTAAACGTGTGTATGTAGTTATCGGCAAATAGCAAACAAACCGTGGAATATTCAGTCGCCTATTTCAAGTTCCGCTCTTTTTAATGAGTATAATAAATATTCAAATATTCAAAGCCTAAGTTTGGTATGTAAACGAGAGTGTCGCGTGTGTTTTGCGCATTTTGAGCGCATACATCTTGGCTTTAAAGGGAATAGGTAGGCACTCAAAATGCGCAAAACAACTGCGAAACTGGGGTTTCCATACCAGACATGAATTTAAGTAGGTGACTGAATATGTAAATTCGAATATTCTGATTTGTATGCAAACATGTCGCTGTTCCATGCTATATGCCGATATCTGCATACATAGGTTGAAATTTGCTCCATTGAAACTGGCGTGTATGCCAGGGGGTCAAGCGGTCAAGTAACGCGTTTATTTACTATGGAAAAGGTGAACTTTGAAATTCATTTTCGTTTAACTGGGGAACTTTTGACAACTTTTGTTGTTGTTTCCTTAATGAGGAACACACATTCTATTAATACGGCTTAACTTCAAAAAGGGCGGTTTCCGCGGATTCGGTTGATATAACCCGGTTCACTTTATCTTTACTTTACTTTAACTTCAAAAAGGGCATACATATTCCCTTTAAGGGCATAATGGCTACTATAGTAGGTGACGGTTGGCATATAGCTGAAGAAAAGTTTGTGTACAGAATAAGGTTGAGAAGGAAATAAAACAAGTAAATTGTCGATGTGAAAGTGCGTCTTCTTGCAGTATTGATAGGCAATGGATAAGGGGAGCCTTTAAAGCAAGTAAGACAATGCGGTCACACGCTAACAGAAAAGCTCTAACGTTTTTTTAGTTCCTAAATGGGGTAGTAATTTCCTAAAATTTATTTTTGCTTTGGGGTAGCTATGTTTAAAAGGTGCGGAAATCGGAAATGGTGCGGTTACGTCCGCACCATTACCACTGCAAAAATCGGTCACAATTTACTCCATCCCTCTCTGCCTAAATTTTCTCCGAGGGTCAGTTTCTCTAGTTGTAAACGGCGTGGTGAATACGGCCTCAAATCGTATGCTAAGGGCGCGTTCGAGTTGGGAAAAGTTTGAACAATTCCGGCAAACAGGTTTAAGATGGAACATTTGCATATTGCTGAAAAGCAGAAAATGCAGGTATGTTTGACTCTCTCTTTTTGGCTTATCTCTAAACTTTTCTTCGTTTCCAACTTAAATCGGTTTTTTCCGGAATTCTTTAAACTTTTCCCATCTTAAATGCGAATTAATTTATAATTCTCGAAACATAAAAGATAAAAGAAGAGGGTCGAAAATAATTCATTCCCTTTCGCTGATCCTTTGCCAATTTCTACTTATTGATTGGTGATACTTTTAAATTTTCGAAAATTCAAATACAGCCGTGTACTGTAGGTTGGGATACCAAACAAAATCAAGGAATAATGGTGCGAAACAGCAAATTGCCAATCAGCATGAGCACTGATAATAACAAATTGGTTAGCAATGTGAGTTTTGGTAGAAAGAAGAGAGAATATATTCAGTGTATTCAGTGTTCAGTGTACACCGAAGTGTACACTGAATACAAAAAATGCGGAAGACAAAAAAAAACTAACAACAATAAAATAACAACAACGACAACAAAAACATAACAACAAGAGTAATAAAGATCGAATAACAAGCGAAAACAATTATGTACAACGATGGGATAGAGGTGCATGTAATAAGGACGACGACGCGAAACTCGGCTCCAGTGCCGCACCAAATTTGGGTGAGGTGCCGCACCAAAAAAAAGTGGGGTGCGCCGCTAGATCTGCACCCCCGGAAAGTGCCGTACAGGTGCCAGGCTGGTGCGTATCTGGTGCCAAAATAGGACAACGGGCTTGAAATAGGTGCGACAGAGGTGCCCAGCTGGTGCCAAATTAGAGCTAGTACAACGAGAAAATTGGCGTGCAAGGGGCAACGTCACGGCGTGCAGGCGGGTATGAAAAAAGTGTCACGCCGTTGGGTTATGGTGTTCAGGGGCTTATTGGAGAAGACACCCTCCATACATCCCCCTGCATCCGTACATCTTTGTACACCCCCGTACATCCCATAGCAATACGGTACACCCTCATACACCCCGTGAGGTATACGTACACCCTCATACATCCCGTGGGGTATACGCACATCCTCGTACATCACTTCGCACATTTTTTTTGAACACCATGATTTTAAGGATAAATTTTGCACTAGAAAATGTGCACAATGTACGGCACTTTCCGGGGGTGCAGATCTAGCGGCGCACCCCACTTTTTTTTGGTGCGGCACCTCACCCAAATTTGGTGCGGCACTGGAGCCGAGTTTCGCGTCGTCATGAATGGTGTGACTAAATATCGAATGAAAATTACGAAAAAAAAAGCATTAACTGTTTCACTGAGAATACCCTATGCTCCAATTTTATCAATGTTCCAATAAAAAAACCATGTTCATTTTCATAATCATAGACGATGAAGCTTTCTTCGCTCATCACTTCACAAACCCGTTACCACCTAACACCCGTTTTCTGCATCTTCAATTCAATATATATCTATGCCAGCCGTGCGAAGAGCCCTACGGGCTCTTCTCCGACTGGAGGAATCTGTTACCCTACTTAAAAAAAAAGGAATTTCTACAAAGGAAAACAGACGTTCATGTACGTTCATGTGGAAACGTATAAGGTGGCTCGGGACTTCAAGTTTTTTTGCAAGACATGCAAATTTGTAAGTGCACTTGCTCTTCTATCTCCTACTATAAGATCATCGTCCAATAAGCTAGCATAGCTCAACAGGTAGAGCGTTGGACTATGAATCGAGAAGTTCTGTGCTGCTGTGGGTTTGAATCTCGCACGCGGCAAAGATTTTGTATGATCTTTCCATTGAGAAAAGGAAATTTTCTTTATGAACGGCTTTCGTTGTGCACATAAAAACAATATCATAAACAAAGTCTGTGACAAAGTCATAAACAAACTCTTCTCCTTTATATTATACCCGCCGTTCGAAGAGCCCTACGGGCTCTTCTCAGACTGGAGGAATCGGCCACACGTCTCTGATTGTGGAAACGTATAATAAACAGTTTGGATCTCCACTCGACTAATGCTCGACCATGCAAATTTGCCATTGAAGGTGCTGTATGTAGGGCAGAGGATTATCCTTATGATAAGCTAGCATAGCTCAACAGGTAGAGCGTTGGACTATGAATCGAGAGGTTGTGCGGTGCTGTGGGTTCGAATCTCGCCAGCGGCAACGATTTTGTATGCTCTTTGCAATAGGAAATTTTCTTTATGGAAAGATTTCGTTATGTTCACCAAACAAAAAAGTAAACTCTTCTCCTTTATATACTAAGATAATAAGATATTCAGATATAAAGAGAAACTATCACCTCCAAGTATCTTAGCCTGTACAGGTAGGGATACGGAGAAAATGATACCCTGGACCAATGCCAAATGGAGCACACATACGACATTTTCAAACGAAACATAAGAGCAAATTGATTGTTGGTGTTGTTAGAACACGCAATAAATTATTTGAGGTGTTTATTTTAGATTGCGTATTTGGTAATTTGTGCTAACCAGAGTTTCTCTCCAGTTTCTCTCCATCTACATCCTCCATACATCCCTCGTGCATCCGCACATCTTTGTACACCCCCGTACATCCCGTCGGGATGCCGTACATCTTCGTGCACCCCCGTACATCCCCGTACATCCCGACGGTACACCCTCATACATCCCGTGAGGTATACGTAAACCCTCATACATACCGTGGGGTATACGTACATCCTCGTACATCACTTTACAGATAAGAGTACAAAGAGAGGCGCATAGGGTAGGGGTACAGGGGTAGGGTACATCTGGTCTTGGACAATAGCCAAGTGACAAGCTGGTCCCACGCCAAAAGGAGAGAAACTCACTCTGATTAGCACAAAGTACCAAATGCGTAATCTAAAATAAACACCTCAAATAATTTATTGTGTGTTCTAACAACACCAATTTGCTCTTATGTTTCGTTTGAAAATGTCGTGATGTACGAGGATGCACGTATACCACACGGGATGTATGAGGGTGTACGTATACCTCACGGGATGTATGAGGGTGTACCGTATTGCTCTGGGATGTATGCGGGTGTACAGTATTGCGACGGGATGTACGGGGATGTACGGGGGTGCACGAAGATGTACGGTTGCACGGGGGATGTATGGAGGGTGTCTTCTCCAATAAGCCAGCCTATATATATATATATATATATATATAATATATATATATATATATATATATATATATTCACAAAGATTACGCTTAGAAATATAATCATACTGCGACTGAACCTTATGTGCAGTCACATCGTCACATCCACTGAATTGAATCTTACATTGCAAACCTTAAAACATTTACAAGCATAACAAATCTAGGTAATTGTGAGGTCAAAACTTCGTCCGCTTCTGCAGACGGTCAGCATCTGGCTCCAGGCCTCCAGGTCCAGCAACGACAGAGCTTCGCCTAAAAGACAAAATATCATTTAAAGCGAAATATTCAGTTTTTAATCGTATTTAAGTCTACACTCATACTTTCACACCCAGAGGCCGGTTTCACAAAAATTTAACTCCGGTCAGGATAGGTTAACTTTATCCTCAGGGTGGCTGCCCCGTGGGGTAGCTAACCTGCTAACCCTCCACCCATTTCACAAAGATTTGCCGCCGCAGGGCGGCTAACCCGGCACTATCCCTTTGGCAGCGCATCCTGAAATACAACGTTGTGCTGAGTACGCAGCCAAAGCCGGCCAAAATGTTTGTTATACTCGATTTTAGCAAAGTGTTCGAATTATTTGCATGTGATATGTAAGGAAGGGCATAATTGAAGGTTAAAGTCTCTTCTAGTCTGAATATTATGCAGCAATTGAATAAAAAGCTTGCCAGTAAGGCGAGTAAGGTCACGGATGGATCTGTTGGTCCATGCCCGCGTGTGATAAAGAGTGAAAAACTTAGTTTGGTGATAAACTATGCATTTTAATTTGTTTTACTTATAACAGCTTATTTGATTTCTTATCGAGCACGTATTATTTTTTTAGTTTGTAGCAAATTTTGAGTTGTTTATAAGAAAAACATGATGCTGTGGGGTTTATTATGTAATCTTGGCTCTGTGTATGGATTTCATGCTACGGCACTCTGAATTGCTACTTATCTGTTATATAAGAAAGGAGAGTAAACTACTGGTATATTTGGGTATTATTATTATATACCTTTTTTTTGTCTATGACGATTAAGCAAAAAATATGCGAAAAAATATGGAAAATATTTAATTCTCGTATGTTCAAATTATAGTTCTTTTAAAAAAATGTAAAGAATACATAAATATACATTAAATACACTCCTAAGACCTTTCTTATTGCATTTCGTTACCAAATTTTGATAGCGAAACTCTTTGTTAGAGCTAGCCTGGGTTAACCCGAGTCTGGACTCGGGTTAACCCTGCCCCGAGTTTGGCTTGGAAATGAGGTCACGGGTTAACTTTACCCCTGCTCGGGATAGAGTTATCCCGGGTTAAATTTTTGTGAAATGGGTTTCTCTCTCGCGAGGCTGGGTTAGGGTCCCTACCCCGGAGTTAAATTTTTGTGAAACCGGCCTCCAGGTGGAGAAATTGCTCCATATTGCTCAGCTAAATTAAAGGGACAGGCCCATCAAAGTAAATCTATATTTACGAAACGTTCACAATGTATATAAAGCATTTTTATTACAATATATACAAACCAAATTTCACCTACTTTCGCCCTCGAGGACTTTTTCCGATGTGCGCATCCGCATATGAAAGCTGCAGACTTCCAAGGTGTATATGCAAATTTAGCTCGCTTTTTAATTTCTTGATAAATTTGCGTAGACAGCTTCGATCTCTGCGGTTTTACGGTATATATATATATGTGGATGAGCACATCGGAAAAAGTCCTCGAGGGCGAAAGTATGTTAAATTTTGTTTGTATGTATTGTAATAAAAATGCTCTATATATGTTATGAATATTTCGTAAATATAGGTTTACTTTGATGGGCCTGTCCTTCTACATAAGTTAAACATTTATAGTTATGATTTCAAATGAAAAAATGGGGTTTCGGTTGTGGGGAAGGAGGACCTCCCCGCATCCTTGGGCCCGGCATACAAAGATGCGGGTTCGATTTCAGCCCGACCGAAGTCAAAACTATAAATTGCCTACGGGCGTCTCTAATGCTCAAACATTTGAAACATAAGTTAAAATTGAGATGACAGTGCCGTAATTACCAGTCAAGGCACAACCCTTATGAACTAGTAGATCCGGCACAATTATAGTGGTGTAATAAGAAACAACTGACTATATCACTGTGGTTCTTCTATTTACACTCCATAAACGAAATGTGTAAGAAAATTAGAAAATAGATACTTACCTTCATGGTAGCCTTCGAAAATGCTTCCCGGCCGGCATGTTGTGCGCATAGCTGAGGCTTCATTGGCGCAACTAAAAACATATTGATGTTAACGGTAAAATTGATAGGAAAAGCGTTGGATCGTTGGCTGACACTACACTTCCCTACCCCTACCCACTACTTCTCTCTACGGGGCCAATCGGCCAAGAACACCATTCCCTTTTGATGTTGTAAGGTATTCTATTCTTGGCCCCGCCTCTCATGTGTCCTTCTCCATAAATTTACCACTTTTTTTTCAGGCATATATGCTCATCACACATAGACGTGAGAGTGTAGAAACCAGGTTCGCTTTTTTTGTCAGAAGTCTGGGGCCTTCATTGTAGCTCCAATCCAGGGCGGCAAGCATAGCTCAACAGGTAGAGCGTTGGACTGTGAGTGGAGATATTGCATACTGCTGTGGGTTCGAATCCCGCCAGCGGCAAAGATTTTGTCCTCTTTCGATTGTGTATATGAAATTTTCTTTATGAACGGACCAGCCGTTTCAAGAGCCATACGGACGGGCTCCTCCGACTGGCGGAATCGGACTTCGGCAGATTGTATTTTCATTTCAAACCACGCGCGAGAACGTCTTATTTGAAAAGTAAGCGTCGACTAATCGTGGATGCGGAAGTGAAATTTGCGTGCTAAATCATTACCGAGAGCATTGTGCAGCGCTTGTGACATACAAAAGCAAACTGTCTTGGCGCAACAGGTAGACTGGAAAGCGAAGGGCGCGGGTTCATCTCTTTACCGTCAATAGGTTTGTATGCTGTGTTTCAATGTCGAAAAAACTTTATGAAAGGGCTTCGTTGTGGTCCTAATCACAAATAAATTCACCCGGCCACAAACTCTTCTCCTTTATATAATAAGAGTTCGTTGTGGACATTAAAACAAACAAAATGCATGACAAACTCTTCTCCTTTTTATAATAAGATGTAGGGATGAAACAAACCTTTCTATACTTCCCTCACTCGCTCGCTCTCTCCCTCGTTCTCTCTCTCCCTTATTCCCATCACCCCTCTCTCTCTCCCTCTCTCCCTCATCCATCACTTACGCTCGCTCCCCTCGCTGAATTCGCTATATCCTCACTCCCTTTGCTCTCCTTCTTTCTCTCTCTTTTACGTCCTTATATGCTCCTCTCTCTATAACTTCCTTTCCCCTGTATCCTCTTAAATTAGGTTTCTGAATTGATCCAAAGCCATGCATAGCCTTGTTTTTGAAGAGCATCGTGAACAACTGCATTCCAATGACCTGAGTTGCTCGAATCCAGTTCGATTTTTTATCCCAAATTTATGTTCATTTGCATAAGCTTTTTTCCCGTGGTTCAATGCAAACAGAGTCATGCTACCAGTTACTTTCCATATTTCTCTGTTTTATGTAAATGCTTCGTTGAGATTATAATACGTCTTTCAAATTCTCGTTTATAAAAAGATAAACAGGCAAATAATAAGCATTCTTTTACCCGAATATAGTGGAGCACTCAACGCGCAGTTAATTTTTCCCAGGCTTAGCGTTCATGCACACCTTAGCGCGCATCATTTTCGCAAGTACTTGCACCTGCGGCACTTATGGTCACTAACCAGATGTTACAATTTGTAGGCATGAGAGTCGCCTGCAACATCTTCTCTGCGTCTTATAATTAACAAGTAGTGTAAGGCAGCTGCTGTCCGAGAAAATTGGGAACCATTTCAAATGCTAACGGATTTATTTGCTCCTCAGTCCTGAGGCCTCTCGACACTCCTCAGGAAGCCCCGCCTATTATTCTTATTGTAACTGTAAGTGTAACCCGGCTGGGCAGACCACGTTCCTTTTACTAGAATTAGGCCATTTGGTTTTCTTCAAGAATAGCCGTCCCATGGAAGTATAGACGCCCGTTGTCAACCGTCCCATGGCGGGCTCAACCATTCCTAGGGAGGTCCAACCGTTCCGTTGAAGCAGAGCCGTCCAAAAACTGGGAACACATTTTCCTTTGCGCGCTTTTAAGTGAATGAAAGTTTTTAAGCAAATCGTTGTGCCCCTAAAAGATTAATTACTTGATGTATCGAGTGTTTATCTATGAAAATCCATGTTAGATCACAATAATTATCCCACGTCTTGTCCTAGTACTCATTTCTCAATGTATTTGTACGATTAAGTTGGGAGGAGGCTTGGTAGCATAGTGTTTCATAGAACGCCTCAAGGTACATCATGCGTCTTCATGCTTTGTATATGAGCTCTCGAATCAGAAGGATTAACTAACGATTGCTCCAAAAGTGAAGGTGTCCGTATTGCTGAATTTTGTTGTGAATAGTATCCAGAAACTAGATCGAAAATCAAGGGCAATTGAAACGAAACATTCCTAAAGCTCTACCACCGCCAAACCACTGGTAGGCCTAATGAAAGCAACAGCCCTTCCAACTTCCAATCCCTATCAATAGGGAAACCGCGACAAGCGCCGCGTCTCCTACCAGTTCTCCAGAATAGCGTCTTTTTCTTCCACTGGTAGGTAATCCCGATTGGGAAGCATACCAGATAGGCGATAATGCGTGCAATTGAGCACCTTCTTGCTAATAGCGGTATGCCGGAGGACGTACTTTTATATTATAAGATAGTCAAAACCCGTCAACGCGACCGTTATCCGTTGTCCCACTCACCGGACGGTTATTTCTCCACGGGACGGCTATACTTCCATTCTTGAATAGAGCCCATCATTTTTATGCATTATTCGGCGATTTTATGTATTTGGTGTTATTTCGACTTTGTGTACTTGTAAGATTCGTGCATCAACCACTGTAGAACAAAACTCAATCGCGCGTACGCATATAACCGAGAGTTCCAAAGATGCCAAGTTACTCTGTCTTTTGAGTGGTGCTCTATATAAAATGTATCTGTGATTTTCGTATTGACTGCAAAATAATGTCACTGTCCTGGTCAATTTACTGAACTTATGTAGCGTCTGAAACCCTTCGCAACAATCGCAAATGAAAATCAAAGAGATGAAAAGGCTCAAATTACTTCGGACACCCAGGCAAGTTTTCCTTTTTACCGGAACTAACAGAAGGAACCGCTTGTTTATTACATATGAGACCGTGGAATCTATTTGTTGGCGGTATCCTGTTGCTTTTCGTGGCCCAATTTGTTGTTCACTCTGTGCCTTTATGACCTCGTCCTCGTCGTGTACATGTAGGCCTCTTTTCTGCTGACTAGTGACTTCTGAGGCCGTTTTCACCAACATTTACTTCTGTCATAAATTTTTGACCATCAAAAAGGTACTTAGGTTAAGTAAATTTATGACTGAAGTACGCTGCCACACGCTTTTTGATGGATTTCACCAACATTTACTTCTGTCATAAATTTTTGACCATCAAAAAGGTACTTAGGTTAAGTAAATTTATGACTGAAGTACGCTGCCACACGCTTTTTGATGGATTTCACCAACATTTACTTCTGTCATAAATTTTTGACCATCAAAAAGGTACTTAGGTTAAGTAAATTTATGACTGAAGTACGCGTCAACACGCTTTTTGATGGATTTCACCAACATTTACTTTTTTGAAGGAAAACGTTGGATAACAGTTAGATTACTTTTTAAAACGAATATGTATACATCTAAGTAATTACTAAAAGTTATTCACCATGTAAACAAGAAATAGTTGTTCTCGTGTAGTGCCAATCTACGGTAATTTTAGCCATACTTGGAAGCAAAATCCGGCAATTTTTGCCATACATCGAGACCCCATAAATGTTGGTGAAAACGACCTATGAGCAGATTACGCTCCTCCTAAGTAGTATTATATTTGCTGGTGCCCATTTCGTTTTGCACTATAGCTATAGCATTATAGCGTAATAAGGGCCAAGTTTGAAACTATGCGGTAACTGAAGTTTCTTGTATTGTAAATTAGCATATTATAATAAAAAAAATCTGGCGAGTTTGAGGTGCTGAAAATAAAATCGAAAAATTAGCTGCCAAACTTTACGGAAAAAAAAGTTATGAGCCCTGAAACACATGTCTGAAATCTCCAAATATATATGGGTTTCAAAGCAATTTTTTATTTTTTTGGTTTAGTATTCCGACTGTCTTAGTGCAGTTCGTTTTGTGCAGTTGGAATACTGAACCACAAAAAATCGTTAAAGGGAATAAAAAATTGCTTTGAAATCAATATTTGAGATTTTAGGCTTTTATTTGAGGGCTCATAACTTTTTTCACCGTAAAGTTTGGCGCTAATTTTTCGATTTTCTTTTTTCAACACATCAAACTCTATATAATGTGAAAAAATCTAACTATCGGAGATGTTGCCTACCTATCGTTTCCTGGGAAAGAATACAGTTGACTAGCATAGTTTCAAAAACTGCGGCTGTTTTTTTAAAGCGAAATACCGTCCCGTTTTTAAAACACATCGAGTACACCAGCATTCTTATGCGGCTTATTCAAAAAACACAAATTAAAATTTGTCGTGTAAAAGAGACTTTGTATAACTAGTTTGAGTCTCATCTTATTCAAAACTAGAAAAAGAGCTCAATAAATTATGCCTGATGCTAGGAAACGTGGGCAATATTTCCTCCCCTCTTGAAACTAGAGCTAAACGGAAAACTAGGTCAGTTCTTTTATGCAAAGTTAGTAATTTTGGACGCCACTGAAAATGCTGCTTTACCCCATGTCTACTTGCTCAATCCGTGGACACTTCCGACAGTTCAAAACATAACCACCGTTTTGTATCAAAATATAAGAAATAAAAAAATGATGAATTAGATTTCTTTTCTCATCAAAGGAAAATTTATACGTGCATGAATAAGCCCAAAGCAAACGCAGTTCAAGAGATGGCCCAGTTTGGTTTCAGAGAAACCACCGTTTGCTCTAGCTTCAAGAGGGAGGAAATATTGCCCACGTTTCCTAGCATCAGGCATAATTTATTGAGCTCTTTTTCTAGTTTTCAATAAGATGAGACTCAAACTAGCTAATACAAAGTCTCTTTACCACGGTAAAATCTTGTCCTCTTTTCACATAGCAAAATGTAAATACTTTCTGCAGGGCGCACATTTTATTTGGCCTAAACTTTTGATTGAAACTGTTTCATTTTTTTTGTATTTTGGGTCTCACAAAGTGCCCATTTTCTACAAAAGTTTCATGCTCGAGAAGGATGCCTCCTAGGCCTAGGGTTACGCCCGCAAAAAGTCAGCAAAAATTGGCTTAAAAACGGTGGGGAGTCCCGCGATAAGCTCACGGGCAAGCGAAGTTCTGGGAACTTGGAATTAGAAGTGAATATACGCGTTGTAATTACATTTAGTGTCATTTGCTGGTAGTTTGAAGAATGTTGAAGTTTTGTGTAATTTCTTTAAAGGGTCAGGCCCATTTCAAATGACCCCTATTTTTGATGAATCCATCTGATTCTTTATGTCAAATATAGTAGGATACGATATTTTTCTAATTTTCAAACGCAAAATTCACGCAGTATTCAGCAATTTACCATTGCCAGTCATACCCAACTATTTATCGCAGTTGTCACGCCCCTTCGCGCTGATTGGCCGATATCGCGATTGCCACGCCCAATAGAGCATATTGCCCAATTAGCGCGAAGGGGCGTGAGAACTGCGATAAATAGCTGTGTATGACTGGCAATGGTAAATTGTAGAATACTGCGTGAATTTTGCGTTTGAAAATTAGAAAAATATCGTATCCTACTATATTTGACATAAAGAATCAGATGGATTCATCAAAAATAGGGGTCATTTGAAATGGGCCTGACCCTTTAATTTGAAGTAGGCGCTATATGTATGTTATGTACGCCGCAGATGGGAGCTACCCTATAGAGCTACCCTCTCGTAAGCTTTCGCAATTGGGGAAGGTGGAACACTGGTACTTGTCTTTATTGCTTCTGTTTAGTCTATTTTACAATGAAAATACAAAGAAGTGCACCAATAGTTGTTCATAATAAATATTATCAATAAACAAGTGCTCAAAAATATGTTTTTCTTTCTGATTTTGAGAAGAACATATGCATAACTAGACGATCCCGTTATGATTCGTTCAGAATTTTAATTCTGAATGAAATCATTGAAAAATATATTGCAATATATTGCTTAATTTCGTAGAGCCTTTGTTGAGAAAACCACATAGCCGCAAGAGAGACCCTATATGTATGTAGATGTAGGCGCGGTACAGGAGCACCCTTATCTTATTTATGTCAAGAATGTAACTCAATGCATTTTTTTCTATAAAGTAGAGAAAGGATCGATAAATCAGCGAATATCTTTATTATTTTGCTAACAATCGATCAGGCCTAATCGACCGCCCCCTTTTGTAAAGTATTGTGATAATTCCACGATTATGGGGAAAGTTAAATGTCGGCCCATGGCCCAAAAGAGGGAGGCGCGGGGCCTAGGCGTGACACGCACAACTACACGCTGACACGCAGCTCCGCAGTTTTTACAAATTAGCATAAGTAGTTAAGAGTTCAGCTGTCCACGGTGCGTTTCAAAACCGGCCGGTATTTCGCTTTAACCAGTTATATCTTTTTAACTTGTTTGTTTTTAGAGATCAAATGAAAGTCGTTATAATTTCGAAAAGGGGGAACAGCGGGAAACGTATCGTGAAAACAATTGATACTTCAAAAGAAGTCACGTGCAAGGAATTATTCAAGAAGGTGAGAAATCTTCAAGAATATTCAAGAAATAAACCTTTAGCACAGTAACAAAAGATACTCGAAATTCGTTTTGCACTTTTGAACTAATTTCCAACGAAGTGCATACAAATTACTGCATGGCTACTGCTATATATAATTAACCAGCCGTTCGAAGAGCCCTACGGGCTCTTCTCCGACTGGAGGAATCGGCCTTCGGCCGATTTTACCCTACTTAAAACATTCACACGTCTACAAAGTCATTTATGATAAGGGAAACGTATAATATGAGTTTGGATCTCCATTAGACTAATGGTACCATGCATATTTGCCATTGAAGGTAATGTAGATCAGCGGGTTATCCGTATAATAAGCTAGCATAGCTCAACAGGTAGAGCGTTGGACTGTGAATCGAGATATTG